>VXBB01043979.1:34505-143719 GCA_013399915.1 Illadopsis cleaveri | reverse complement strand
TTTTTTAAAAAATTTTTTTTTTTTTTTTTTTTTTTTTTTTTTTTTTTTTTTTTTTTTTTTTTTTTTTTGTTTGGTTTTTTTGTTTGTTTTTTTGTTTTTGTTTTTGTTTTTTCTTTTTTTTGGAATATTTGTTGCAGTTCTCTGCAGCCACCCTGCTGCTGAACATGCGGATCAGATTCAGACCAGGGCAGCGTGATGCAACAAGCTGAATTTCTTGCCTGACCTTCAGCCTTCCCCCTCCATGGCAATATACAGCTCTCTGTTCTGCTAAGTGAAAGTCAGAAACAGGGGCCAACTGAAAAGTAATTCTTTTCACTCTTCTGCAGGAACAACAAAAAGGTTGCTTCTGTAGATGAGAAATTCTTTTGCTCATCTCTACTGGAGACTGAATTGTTTATTGTATTGACTGCCCATCATTGTGGGCTGGGTTTTAACAGATATGACAATTTATCTGTATCAAGGATTGGGGGGGGGTGCTGTTGTGATACATTAAATACCTTTGCAATCTTTTTTTTTCTTTCTATCTTTCTTTCTCTCTGTCTTTTCAATTTTTTTTTTTTTTAAGCACTAAATCTCAGCATGACTATATCCTGCAGTGGAAAATTACTACCATTCAGAAATGTGCCTTGCTGCATTACGGTTGTATAGTTGAAGACTCAAAGCTCTATCTGCAGCACAAAGGCAGGCTCAACAAATGACTTAGCATCTTTGATCCTTTATCACAGCACTTTAGGGCAACATTTTCTACTTGGTACGAGTCAAGGTATGCTTGTGAAATTAGTATTTTTTGCTCTTTGTTTTATAAACCAATTGTGCATCTTCATTGAAATGTCCTATTCTCATTAATATGCATCTAAATTGTTTCTAGTAGGATCAGTATCACTCCATGAATGAGTGAATAAATGAATGTTTTTTACAGCACCAGATGACAAAATTTGCAATGACCTATCTCTTTATCAAAATGATTGTATAGGAAGATATTTAAAATAAGACATTATTTTTAGACCAATTTCAGAGAGACACACTCCTTGTCAGCTCTGTGTCTGAGATACAGAAGGTAAGAGGATCCTGCTGCACCTACCCTTTTGAGGGGTTGATTTTTAAGAATTTCTCTTTCAATATGCACTTGGATCCACATTAGAAGGAGTCAGAGGCTTTTAAGGGGAGAAAATCTTAGGACAGTGTACAGAATCAGAGCCAGGGTCGTGACCTTGACTATTGATCCAGCCTCTCTTATTTCCACAGCTTGCTGAGGCTTGTTCTTCCAACCTGCTGGTGTACATTAGAGCAGAAATCCATAACATGGCCATGTTCATCCAAGCACAGGAAGAAACTAAATTAAATGTTAAAAAACAATCTGAGGCTGGAGTTGGAGACAATTCATCATGATCCTAGACGTCAGGCAGGTAGGATGACCAAGAGTTCCTCAGCCAATAGACCCCAAACAGAATATGGAGGGTCCTCACTGCCTCATTTGTCAGGTACAGAGCAGAGAGTCGGAAAAATACTGAGGGAAAAAAATATACTGAAGGTCAGCGTTTTAATTCCCAACCATGCACAAATATTCATCTTTTGGAATGCAACCTGTAATTGAGGTTTAGGGAAGAAAGGGAGGGCAATAAAAAAAAAAAACCTGACATTAATAAATTAGTGGTCAAAACGAGAAGAAAATCAAATTTAGCATGGAAGCAGTATAGTAAAAACTGAGGTCCAGCTGAGTTTTTGCAACTCTGGAACAAGGTTTAGGAGAAGAATTTGACTACAGACTTGAGTAATCTATTAAAATCTATAGTCTGTCTTTCAAAAGTTATGTCTGTGGACTGCTAACTTTCCTTCTTGGTGAAAAGGGTTTATAGCTGTGTGATCTGTGATGCATAGAATGGAGAATAAAAGAGAGATTGTGTAGGCTGTTTGAACTGTTTAGAAACTTCTCTTGACTTCTCAAACTGTTGTTATTTGTACTGGACACAGAACGTGTCCCTTATGTACTGCCCCAAAACATGTAACCTAAAGAATCCATCTCATGTGGCAGTATTTTCTTCTGGGAATTACAGAACACACACCTTGACAATACTGTGCAATTACTGTGGTGATTGAAAATATTCACAAACCCCAATACAGTCTGTAAGGGTGCTGTTCAAAATTAGCTGGCCGGTGAGAAAGAAGAACCTGCCAATTTTGTGAGCATGAATTAAATTTCCTGTTGTGGTTGAATTGTGTTCTCTCTCAAAACATTGATAAGCAGGTATCTGAGCTGAAAATAGTCTCCTGCTCTTTAATTTTATTCCTAAGTTATGTTACACTGTTTGTGCCTTATCAGCATGTGCTGTTAAACCTCATCATGCTGAATGCCAATCTGATGAAACATAATAAGACATAACACAGTTTGACAGCTAATATTTAAAGAAGAAATCTTATCTCTCACTATCTAAATAGCAAAGGGCTCCCATTCAGACACTTAGAGATTCTTAGTGGATATCTTGAGAGAACAGTTAAGCTGAGCTTTCTCAGAATGGTTCCCCAGTGTAGACAGCAGCTTTGTGCATGTGTGAGCTTAAAACACAATGCACTCACGGACTGGTGAATTCACACTGAACTTCCTTTTTAATCTATAGTGCTCTAAGCAAGAATATGTAGGAAATAGGGGTGAGCTGATTCTCCTATGAACTCTCTTACCAAATACTCTCCAATATCCATATGAGATGATGTATTTTAACAAGCCAATGAAAAATGATGTAATCTCCAGTTAAAAAAATGTGGGAAAGATGTGACATACCAGGTATAGGAGTTTGCTGAACATGAATTCCCACATGCTGAACATCACAAATTGCTGTTTTCTTGTCTGACTCTTTTCACTTAGACCAGGGTGATTATAATTTCATTTTCCTGCATCATTATTACTTTCCATTCACACAGGCTTAACAGAATACTTGAAGATCTACATATTGGTAGAAGATCTATACTCTACTGTTAAAGATTTATACTTTGCCATCTTTTTCAAGGGTCTGGATTCTTACTTTCATCCATCATTAGATTGATTTTTACCACCAAAAACTAACTTAGAGTTAATACTGTTAACTTTCAGTAATTTCAGAGTAAACATATGGATAGTTATGAATAAATATTGGGGCAAAATTACCATATGCTGAGCACTTAATATAAAGGCATCTTAGCTTTCCTTATTTGGGAAATTTGACTTGAGTTGCATGATAACTTTCTAAATTGTAAAACCTTTTGAAATTATTCAGCTTGAAAGGAATTGTACTGCTAGTGAAAAAAGCCATCTGCTCCCCAAAACTTTTTTATTTGTTTCTTTTCTGAAAATTCAGGATTAACTTTGTATCTGGCCAAATCAAGCCAATTTTGTTGTATGTACATCTGCTGCCACTGAATTGCAGAAATACCCGTGATCCAGACTGCCAAGGCTCTGTGATGATCTCTGTCCAGGTGATGAGTTGTGTGCATCCAGACTCCACTCTGGGAGAGATGAGGTCAGCACACACCTCCTGATAATGCTTCCTGCCCTCACCTGGCCACACACCTGGCCTTGCCAGCACCCACACAAGTACCAGCATCAGATAAACTCGAATCCTCTGAAGGAGCTGAAACAAAAATGCAAAGCCTTTCTCAATTCATCCAGGTAGGAACTGTTCTTACGGCAGTTCTGTAGCATTCTGACAAAGGGGCACTTCCCAATTGTGCTATAATGCTCCATGGCTGCTCCCTGGAAACCTCATATTGCTCCTCCTGACAATATTTAAATTTCTACTTTCCCAATAATTAAATAACAAAAAACCACACCAGCAGGGTATGGAATATCCTTTCAGGGAAATTCAGGCAAATTTTGTCAAATTCAGCAACACCGAAATATTAATTTCCCATAGCACATTAGCAGCTTGAATCTACATAATAATACATGAATGAAACAGGCACTGTTTAGCTAAATGTGAGCTGAACTAGACTGTGTCTGTTACTGCATCACATAAAGACTCTTGAACATTGTTTTTTGACCATATGCATTTCTGAAATGCCATTAAAAAACACCATTTTCCCCTTTCATCTGGAATTAGTATTCTTAACTTGTATACCCAACTAACATCTTAAAAAATAGATTTGAAAGCAGTTTTGTGGTACAGTAATAAGAATGAGAATCTCTGAGGATATGTAATTTTAATTGTTTGCTTAACTTAGCTGTGAAATTTGACCCACCTTTTTATTGCACTTAAGTCCACACTTCCTCTTCTAAATCCATCAGTGCAGTTCCCTGCTGCTTGGGTAATAGGCAAGAGTGTGGCTGATAATTTGCTTCACTGGAGTCCTTGTATTTTATTTCTTGCATGAGGGAAAGTGGCATCAGTATTTAGAGATGCAGCAATAGAAACAGAACAGAGTTTAAAAGTAAGAACTTCCTTCATCGTGGTGTTTTTATGGACTGGAATCCAGTAGAACTCAATAATGTTCTGCAGTGAATAAAGTACCACCAAAAGTAATGTTTGAATGTTTTTTAGTGGTACTGCACTGTTACTATTGTCTTTTTTTAAGACATCACAGAGGACTTAAAGGACTATGACAGATAAATGCAGTCTTTAAAGCTACTCATGCATTCTTAATGGACAGCCTGTTAATTTGAGGTCTAGGTCAAGAATTTGAATGCCATTCACTAAACACCTCTTTGTCAACAAAAGCTAGTTTTCCCTCAGGGTAAATTGTAACTCATTAATTGTAATTAAATTAAACATATGCGACAACTAGAAAACCCAGGGTGCATTCTGTGAGGAACATCATCCCAGCAGTCCATGGCTGAGTGCTGGGATGTTCAGGGCTTCTGCAAGTGAGGGGATAATATGCCTTTAGCTAAATAACACATTGAATAAAGAGGGCAAGTAGTAAATATCATACCCAATTAATATTTTTTCCATTAGATAGTAAATATTAAAAAAATGTTAAATATCATTTGGGGATTTTTTGCAAGTTTAAGCCAATAGACATGATATTCAAGATAGTTTGCATCCTGTATTTCAACCTTAAGAAAATATAATTTTAAGCTTGTATTTATGATTGTGGCAGCAATTAAACTGTGTTAACAGCAAAGACCTTTGTATTTGGAAGCTCTGTATAATCCGTCCTCAGACTCTAAGTTAAATCAGTTTGGTTGTCAAAGATGAGTCCCTAATGGGCAATGGCCCACATCACAAAGCCATCAGGTAATTGCCACTATTTGGCATATTTGGCAGTTCCCATTAGGTGAGGCCCAGGCCTGAGCTGGTACACTGAAGCGTTACATCACTGCAGATTGGACACAACAAAACAATGATTTGGATGGAAAAGATATTCTGGTTTGGACATGGCATGCTTGGATCAAAATGTGAAATCAGATTTTATTCAATATTTATTTTATTTTGTCACTTTTCTTCATGGTGAAGATTTCTATTTGGATCTAAACTAGTGATTGGCTTTAAGGGGTTTTAGCATTTTCATTTTCACAACAGCTATTTTTTTTCCCAATTCATTTGCCATAATTATTATAAATTCATTAAATGCTTCACATATTTTTGGGAGAAAGAGTATTTTTATTTGAATGCTTTAATGTGAAAAAATACTTAGTGTGCTTTTTTATTTAGCCTGCTTTCATGTGAAAAAAATAGAGTTGGCTGAGAAACAGTGTGCTGAAGTCTGATCCAGGAGGAGAGAGAGAGCTCTGGTGCATACAGATGCTGCCACTGCATTTGTGATCTGAACAGTAAGTGGCTAACTTGAAGACTGAGGACATTCAGAAACTGTAGATAACTGACCTTGTATTTTTGTTCAGATGAGATATGTGCTTATAAAAATTCAGTTAACATGCTCTCTGCAGTTTCCTAGCTGCAACTCTGTTGGGAGCAGGTCTCTATTTAAAACACATGTGTTGTTTAGCATCGCTATTTGTATCAAAATCCCCACTGTGAATAGTCAAGTGACAAATGTTAAAGTGGGGAACCGTGTATAGACAGGAGTGCTGAGCCCCTTTGAATGTGTTTGGGAAATGTTTAGTGGAGTGTAGGTGGAAGATATGGAGGGGAAGGTATACCTCATATCTCTCCTATGCTATTTAGGAGAAACATAGTAATGTGTTATTATTACACTCTGGTATTGCAGATGTATGAGCTCTACATAATATCTACTCCATGAACATCTAAGGCTTCTTTCACATTACTGACCATACAATCCAAGGATCTTTCTCACCTTTGTCTTGGATCATCATGAGGAGAAGGGCATCTCATCAGCAGCAAACATCCCTTGGTCAGGGGTCCTGACTCAGAGAGGCAGTTTCACTGACAGATGGCCAGCAGGGTAAAAAGTTTGAATCTCTCCCTGCTGTACAAAATGCAAGCGACCGTGCCACTGATATGATTACATGAGAAATGCAAATCCCCAAAGAAGGCTGCAAAGCAGAGGGAAACAGGAAGATAAGTATCAGGTTTGTTGCCTTTGCTGGCACTAGAAACACAATCTTGAGGAGAAGCCATTGCCTGGGAGCTAAGCAAGCCTTGATGTGGATGCTGGCTCTGTCACAACCTGCTCCTGAGGACTGGGAGTTAATAAACCTATATAGCACAGGGGGTTTCTTTTCCCTCTTTCAAGTTACAATATAGCAATGCTTAGATAATGCAGGAGTAATGAAGGATAGGAATTATTGTTTTAGTTGACAGAGATTTGTCCAGCTTTCATTCAGCTCCTTTAATAGAGCTTAGCATGAATCCTTGTTTCTTCATGTCTTCTCTTTGCTGTTTACTTCCTTTGGAGAGCTTGCCCTATCAAAAACTTTCTGAAAAACTGGTGTTTAAGCTAAGAAAGCTTTTGTTTTACAAACAGCTGAATGGAAGCTGGGTGGGGTTATATACACATCGATCTCAAACACAACCTGTGAAGTTCTTTGCTGTGCCCTCGCTGTGATAAGCTCTTCTTTCCCTTTCTCTGTTAGTGATCATTGTGCTGTTGGCTCAAGTCTCTTGCCTGTCTGATGCAGTGTATTACAGAATCACAGAATCACAGAATTTCTAGGTTGGAAGAGACCTTCAAGATCATTGGGTCCAACCCATGCTCCAACACCTCAACTAGATTACGGCACCAAGTGCCACATCCAGTCTTTTTTAAACACATCTAGGGATGGTGACTCCACCACCTCCCTGGGCAAACCATTCCAGTACTTTACCACTCTTTCTGTGAAAAACTTTTTCCTAATATCCAGCCTATATTTCCCTTGATGCAGCTTGAGACTGTGTCTCAATTATGATTAGTGTGACTGGGGGATGATCAGGAGGTGGCATACCCGTTTTGCTTTCCAAGGTGTAGTAGACTCCTCATCATTCAATGGGTGGAGTACACTCCTGCTTGCTTTGTCCCACGGGGGGCGTTTCCTATCTGATTTACTGCATATGAAGAGAAATTGCTTTCTGAGTCCTGACATTCATACATCCAGTCACCTCCTGTCCTGCTACCAAAACCCAAGAGAGAATGCCCTCTCCCTCCACTCGATTTGTGGAATTTTCCATCTAAATCTGTGATTTGGAAACTGTGACGGGGAACTTGTTAGGTGAAATATGTCTTGTGAGGCTTTTCCATGACACTTGGCTTTGTCTGGAAGTCAGATACATGTAGAAGATGCTGCTCATATTCAGCAGGTACCACTCCTCTGTAGGCTGGTTGAACTGGGCAGGTTATGACATTTTCTGACCATGGATGGACACAGTCTTGAAATTGGCCCATCCATGTTCCCAAACCACAAGGTTTACACTTGTGTTTAGTGCTGTGGCTGTGGTGCTTGACCACAGCTCCTTATCCACCCAGGTGGCCATAGGCCACTAAATCACATTGACCTTTGTTACTGAAAATGACCTTTACTCATTCAGTTGGGACACATCACAAAATTTAAGTTTTGAATCCCATTGGCTCTGTTTTTATTGAAGTTACAAAGAAAGAAAAAAATACCTGACTGGTTTTAGTCTATCTGGTCATCTCAAAAAAAAAACAACCCTTTTTTTTTACTTCTGCAAATACTAGTCATCCCATAGGAAGTATCATGTCATTTGTAATTATACCATGATGACAGTGATCACAGCTTTATCACTGTGGTCACAAGAAAATAATGGAGGTTCAGTAAGTGCAAGCAAAATACCCCTTGCTGGCACCCTTGAGGGGCTGCCTGTGACCAGAATCTAAACTCAGGAAAGACTGCAGTGAAGGAGTGGTCACAGCCTCCTCCCATCATCCCAGGTTCATCAAAACCTCCCTGCCCACCCAGGCTAAGTACGGGCATGGGACAGCAGTTCCACTGCTTCTGGTTTCATTAAATACTCTATAAAACCTTCCACAGATGTGAAGAACAGGAAATCATGGCTGAAGCTAGTAAAAGAGAATAGTTCACACTGAGAGAAAGCACTGATGTAAGTAATACATCTTACTCACGGGTTGGTGTTAGCTTGCTTGGGGGTGTTGAATTTCTGGCTGTCTGGCTGTATGATTGCCATTGTTAAGACCTGTCAACTATTTGTGATTTGATGAATTAAGTGAGTGCTCTACTTCTCCATAAAAAGAAGTTTTATGCAGATACATCAGTACCATGGACATCATTGCTATGTTTTTTTCCCCAGTGCAAGCATCTACTGTCCAAAGTATTAGATCAGATGTTACTGAAAACACTTTTCAACTGGAAAAAAAGTTAGTAGGTCACTTCTACGTCTGTAATAACTCTGAAAAGCTATTTTTAACTAACGGTATTAATATTTCCTTTCCTGTGTCAGGAATTGATGACATTTTTCTGTGGGGATATGTGTGTATATCTCTATTAGACCACTCCTCATGTCAAGAATCTTCATGTTTCTTGACAATTTCAGACAAAACTAATATTCTTTTCTACTTGCTTGGTTTACTATTGAGTGATACCAACTAGAGAGAAGAGTATGGAAAAATAAATTCTTTCTGCATGTGCCCAGAGGACGTTAACAAGTGGGTGTTGGTCTCTTTCTCCAGGCAGCAACGGACAGAACAAGAGGACACAGTCTCAAGCTGTGTCAGGGGAAATACAGGCTGGATATTAGGAAAAAGTTTTTCACAGGAAGAGTGGTAAAGTACTGGAATGGTTTGCCCAGGGAGGTGGTGGACTCACCATCCCTGGATGTGTTTAAAAACAGACTGGATGTGGCACTTGGTGCCGTAATCTAGTTGAGGTGTTGGGGCTGGGTTGGACTCGATGATCTTGAAGGTCTCTTCCAACCTAGAAATTCTGTGATTCCGTGATTCTGTGATTCTGTGAACAGCTGTCTTCAGCCATTTTTATAACAGGGCTGATACGACAGGGCTGCTGCAGCTGCGTGGGGCCAGCCTTGGTGGGTTCCCAGAGTGAGAGGGGTGGCTGCTGTGCCCTGGCCTGGAGAAGCCAGAGGTTTTGCTAAAGAAAAACCTGCTGCACAAGTCCAGCTTTTCCTGGCTGTTTCTGCCAGGCCATGGGGCTGCATGATGGCTGAGGCTCTTCATGACTCCGAGGCCATCATGACTGAAGTGAGCAGCAGCCTCTTGTCTCCTCCGCCCTCCAGAGAGAGCTCTCTCTGTGTAGCTTATGAGCTTAGTGACCATAATGACTCTGGGACAGAAAGAGAAATACTTCAAGGAGCTGTACTGACAAAGGGGGATAAAAGGATAATATGCCATCATGTGCCTTTCCATGGTGGACTGCATAAGGACACTTGAAAGCCGGAATGGTGTGCAGTGCCTGCTGGGCTGTCTGAGGAGAGTGGCTGAGACACAGCTAAGAGATCTGTGGGGTGCTGTGGGTGCTCACCCCTGATTTGGTTCATATAATTGAATCCTCCTGGACTGAAGGAGTGTGTAGCTCCATGATGAAAAAGAGTGAAGCAATCGATGACAGAAAATATTTAAGAATACAGAGAATGTAGTGGAAATACAGGGAACGGGACTGTGTTGTCACATCCCTGGCTGCAGTACCCTTCTTCTGCTTTGGTTCCTTCATTTTATATTCTTGGATGTTTCTCCTGAAAAGTAAAGGCTCAGGAATTCAGAAGCAATGGAGTATAATTAGAGTAAGGGATTTCACCTGTTGCTAGAGTTCTTGTTTGCTGTATAGTCAGGAGACAAATACTAAAAAACCTGATCTTCTTAGGGGTTGATGCTATAGTACAGATTAAGGGATAAGATATTAAACAGCAGAGTTATTAACTGTTTTGCATCTGGTTTTGCAAATGAAGATGGCAGAGATTTACTTAAACTGCATCAGATGTTTAAGGCTAACAGATGAAGAATTAGGAAGTGTGCAGATTAACACGAGTGGTGATTAAGAAAAGCTTATAGGCTCTAAATCCTATTAATGTTTTTTGACAAATGACAAGTGATACAAGAAGGATATGCATAAATGTGGATTGAAGGGGTGAGCAAGACCTTGGAAACAGGCAAAACTCTGCCTCTGGAAACAGGTACAGCAAGGACTACTTGGTTTGATTTTGGGCTCTGAACACCATTGCAAGGATAAAATTAACTTTGACAAACTCCCAGCTCTTTAGATACCTCTAATTTGCCCTCTTTCTGTGACCTACTAGCTCTGAATTTGTTGAGTACATGTCCAGCACTGGTTGCATATTGAGAAGCACTCTGTGGCCTGCAGGTTGTTACCTGTTTGACTAAGATTGCACAAGTCCAACTTGAAAGGCAAACCTGGGTTGTCTGGTTTATACATAACAAATAGACCTTATCCTGGCACTCTGTTATTACTTCAGCTGCAAGAAAAAGGGCTTTTATTGTGGACATATGGGGTTTTGAGGAAATGGTTATTGTCAGTGTAAAAAACTATGGCGGAAGTTTTACAGAATTAGGAGAAATACACAGATTTCTTGGTTTGAAAGTTATACTTTTATCTCTTGAGCTAAAAGCATCTTAGTACCTGAGAACTCTTACAATTAATACTTGGTAACAGTCACCTAGTCTTTTTTCTGTGACTTGCTCTATCACTTCTATCACTTTTGACCATGCTGAGGGCTTTCCTTCCCTAATAAACAACTTTGCCAAATATGCAGAGTGAGAGAGGACTGGGGGAAATGGAATTGTGCTCCCTGGGTGCTGGTTTAGCTGTGTAAGCATGAGAAGCTGTCCCCATGTTCAAGGATCACAACTTAAGTGATCCCTGCTGTTCAGTGGGCTAGAATAGGGCAGAGGATGGCTTTGGAGGTGGATGAGGTATCCCAGAGGGCATCAGGGTCCACATTTTAACATAAGGTTGGTACAGAATCTCTCTGCCTCCTGCTCAGTTACAGCACAGAGATCCTGGCAGTTCACAGAACATGGAGATGATCTGTGAAAGTGAATCTGAGGTTGTTCCTGTGGCAAAGTGAGTGTTTCCTCATGGCAGTGAACTTGCACCACACTCTCTTAAGGGCTATAAATCATTTTTTAGCCTTTGAGATTGAAGGGGAAGTTCAACTGCTCGGCCAAGCTTTCAAAGTACAGCATTAGGGGGAGATGTATGGTGAATGGCCATAACATTTCAAGAAAGTTTCAAACAATTTTTTTCCATAAAAACTGATTTGAAGAGTGAAAAGGAAGCTTAAAGAGAAATTTTAAATGAATTTGACTACGTCATGGCTCAGGCTTGTTCCTAAAACTATTGCAGAAGCTGGAATATGTTAAAAAGTTGAGGCAAATATTCTGAAAGCTCCTCTAAAAAGGGCAAATAAAACTTAAAGCAACGTACAGTAGAAATAAGTTTGTTTTTTAAGTTCACTACAACAAAACAGTAGAGATACAACTGAACAACAGGTTTTTAATGCACTAAAACAGATCACAGGTACTGGAGCATGTTTTAATTTTGAGTGGTGCTCCCTCTCTGGTGTGGTGGTGATGGCAGCGTCACCAAAGACTGGTGACCAGTAATGAATGTGTCGCACTCGAAGGTCCCTCCAGGCTTCTGATTCAATCTTTTGAGTTATAGGATCAGGACAAAATGAACTATTTTTCAGGCTTGTAAATATGTGACAAATGACAGTGCAGGAACTATTGATTCCAATCACACTGATACAATGTTTCATAGTCAGGACAGACCCGCTTTACAAATTACTTGCAAGTTGAAGAGCAAAGCCATACATAACATGCTTCAAACCGTATCAATCTTCTGGGGTGTTTCTGTCACTCGTTGCCTTCAGATTTGAATAAAGTGCCCAAAATTGAAATGTATGTTTTAAATATTTTTTCTGGATTAAGTCAGTGCTGCAGTGCTTTGACTTGAAGCAGAGTCAGAGAGTGAGACTTGGGCCCCTGACTCAGGGCTGGGGCTCATGTACAGCAGTGAGCACGTGCTGTCATTTATCTAATGCTGACAATGTTTAAATAGCCTGTAAATGTGAATAATGGGCTCCTCTCTCTGCAGAGATTGTTACTGCAATTATTGCAGTACAAGAAACATCTAAAGATGAGTCTAGGACGTGTCAGCTGACTCTGAAAGTTTTACAGAATTAGGGGGGAATTTCTTTAACCAGTGGGCATGATTAGAAAATGTGATTGAATTTTCTTTCTGTTTCTGAAGCTAAGATTATAATGGGACGTAATTTTGATAAAACACTTGATTATGAATATTTAAGATTGCAGGCTGATAGATTCTTGTTATCATCTTGGTAAAGAGAGTCAATAATGAACAAAGGAAGTCTCATGTCGCATGCACATGTTGAATACACAGTTTTCTCCTGGGAGATGCTCAGAGGAGCCAACTGCATGTGGTAAGTTAGTAGTGCTCATTCATGTATTAATGAAAGCTGCCTGGATGCCGTGGTAATGAAGGCAATATATAACCTGTGCCAAATGGAAAAAACACCTCTAGTCCAGAGCCTGTTGTATAAAAATAGCTTTCTTGGTGGTAGTTATTTGTTACAGCTAGGGACCCACACTATTGATAATGCTTGAAATCTCCCTGTACTGTTCAGCAAAGTCAAATGAAAGCTGAAAATAGAACACTTATTTTAGGTGGGGATAAAATTACTGGAAGTTTACAAAAGTTTATTTGATTAACTGGTAATAAATGGCTTACAATATTTTTTAGTGGGACATGAATAAATAACTTTACTTGAGGACAGCCCTTGATCAATAGTAGTCATCTTCATGGGTGCAGCAGGAAAGAAATTAAAGGAAATATCCATGTTTCTAATGAATAGTACACTTAGTATCATAGTACACTTTTGGTTGCAGAAAGGGATACATTAATTTGCACTATGTAACCATTATTTTTGTTTCCTGGCTCACTACTATTATCCAGAATTCAGCTCTAGTTCACCATACTTATCACATACCTTAAAGGAGCCCTGTGTGATGATTTATTGTAGACCTTTTTCCCTGCTGCTTCAAGGAATAAGCCATCTGTGTACCATAAAGGTATTATAAAAAGCTTTACAGTGTTGTCTGTGAGGCAGATCTGGGCAGTCAGCACAAAGAGCAGCTCTTGGTTTGGAAGGTACTTCCAGCACTGTGAGCTCTCTGGACCAGCTGGGATTCAGTTCCATCCTTTGCTTTCTTCGCTTTCCCCTCCTTACTTCTAATCTATTTTTCTTCTCCATTAAAGTGTGTTAAACCAAAAAGCAAGAGAGATTAGGGAAACAGTAATGCTACAACCAACCTCTCATTAGAAAGTCAAGCTTCTGGCAGGGCTGTAATTAATTAGTGTTTTGTCTGACCACATAACTATATCAAACCTTATTATTGGCTCAGTCCACTCAAGCCAGGTCAAGCTTCAACTACTGACCTCACTAAGTGAAATCTTGGTCAGGAAGCTATTTTAACTGCAACATGCTTCTAAATCTAGGCTATAGTTGTCTGCACTTGGCTGTGCAGGCTGCAGTTGTAACCCAGTCAATGCACAAAGAATTCAGTTTTGCCAAGCCAGGTCAAGCCAGGCTTGAAGTTTCCCAAGTGAATTTTTCCTAAAGATGGAATCCATTTTTTTTCCTGCTTCACTTGGTTGATCAATGGGTATCATTCAATGATAATATTGACTTAAACTATCTCAGAACGTCAGATGAAGTTCATATCTCTCTGGCTTACAGAAGGCAATGGTAATCATCTGCACTTCATAGACCAACAGCACAAAATGGATAGAGATTTTATTTACTCCTTTCCCAAACCTACAGGAGGATGCTGCTTCAGTGCTTTGTCAAGGGTTTGGGGGAATACTTAATTGCAGCTCTTTCACTCGCTTCTGGTACTCCTGGAACTCTGCTTGCTGTTCCCTAAGCGTCTAGGGTCAGAATTTGTCTTAGTATTAAAAAAGAAATCTGTTTAGAGGTGTATACAGCAATTTGTTTTTAATATGTTGCAGTGTGAGATTTTGTGTTGGCATCCACTCTTTGTAAAGAGACATTGACTTATGTCTTTTTATTTCAAGCAGCAAGTGAAAATGCAATAGGATGTTCCAAATCCTCTTTGCAGAACACCAGTGTGGCTTAGAGCAAGCCTTAGCAAAACTCAAGTTCAAATATCACAGGTTCCTATTGTTACCTCAATCAATTCAGAACCAAATTTTGCATTGTTATGGTACTCTTTATTTGATGTTAGCGAGTAAAAAAATTTAAAGGATAAGAATAACTTTTTTGCTCCCCTTTCCTATGAGTTGTCCCTGGAAGTCTGACATTCCTGAGTTTCTTTGCCTTTGAATGATGGAGTACACAGGGTCATTTATACTGATGCAAAGGTGTAGAAAATCAGAAAATTTCTTATTGCTCCATTAGCATCCCCAATAATGTTGCTGCTGATGAAGAAAACAGCTGCTGTGGCAGCTCCATAAGAAAAGGGATAGACTTGGCTCCAGTTTCCCACACTGCACTGGTTATTTTAGCTGATGGTGTGACAGAGGTCACATTACGTGTAAACCTGAAGAAAAAGTGTTTCCAGTATTTCTGTGGGAAATCTGTGGGAAGGGGAAATAGACCAGCACTGTGACCCTCAGCTTAATGTTTTCAGAAACATATACTGTCTCCAGCAGAGAAAATTCAGGAAAAAAACATTTCCACCTCTTTCTACTCATGGTCTACAGAGGTCTCTTTGCTGGCAATACTGGTATCAAAAAGCTCTGGGAGGTTGTATGAGCAAAGGAATCCATCCTCCTTGGGTAAAGCACTTTCTGAAACTGTCATCCAGTGTGTAAGACTCTGCTCCTGGGAACTGAAATCCCAATGAACATAAACTTATATCAAAATTTTAAGCAAGCTTTATTAATCTTGGAATTGTAGAACGGTTGAAGTTGAAAGAGGCCTCTGAAGATGGTCTTGTCCAATCATTCTGCTCAGGCAAGGCCATCTAGAGCCAGGACAGTCTCCAGGTGGCTTTGGAATATCTCCATGAATGGAGATCCCTTAACCTCCCAGGGCAATCTGTATGAATGTTTGGTCAACCTCACATTAAAATAGTATTTTATGATGTTCATAAAGAACCTCCTGTGTTTCTGGTTTTGTCCATTGCCTCATGTCCTGTCACTGGGCATCACTGGAAAGAGCCCAGTCCTGCTTGCACAGTCCCTTCTGGTATTTAGATACATGGATAAGATTCCCCCAACCCTCCTCTTCTCCAGGCTAAACAGCCCCAGATCTCTCAGCCTTTCCTTAGAGAAGAGATCCTGCCTTTTCTATCCCACAATCACATTTGTGACCCTTTGTTGGACTATCTCCAATGTATCCATATCTCTTTGCAGTGTAAACTTGTCAATTCCTGGAGCCTTGGCCAAGATCTGGGCCCACACCCCATGTCTGGGCTTGCAGCCTGCCACCTCCTTTCCTTGTAGCAAGCAATAAAATTGTGGGAAAACTGTGTCTCCTACATCCCATTCCCAGCTGGCATGCTCTGTGCCGTGTGGACAGTTACTTGCTAAACTTAAGAAGGTATTAAGAACCTTTAATCTGTTAACTTTTCTTTAAACTCATGGCATTAAAATGAGAATCCAACTTATTCCATCCTTTAGAATGTGAGATTGCAGCCTTGATGCAGCCATATTAGTGAAGATTAGGGGTTCACAGCAGTGGCACCCAGAGTCCCAGTGCTCCTTGAGCCTGGACTGCTGGTGAGAAGGGATTATGTCCTGGCAGGGTTTTTTCACAGTCCTGGAAGGGATATCTGCTGTCTCTGAGCTGACACAATTGCAAGGCTGCTCCATCTGCATGCAAACCTTGGGAGCAGCAGATGGCTGACTGCTGTTATTAAACTCTGCATCTTTCCCTGAAGAATTAAGGTTGTCCAAGTGTAATAACCTTTCCTTTTTATCTCAGAATTCTTCTTAAACAACAGTTAAGAGTGTGAAAGCTGCTGATAAAACATTATCGCTTCATCTTGGCTACTTAGATAATTTGTGAAGCTTTTAGGGCCTAGACAAAGAAAAATTTAAATATTTGCTTAATATCAAAATTTGAGGAGAAGCAAGGAAAAAAATATCTGTTCAGTTTAAATGGAGATCAAGGGAACTGCATGAATGAAGCTCTGGTGTGTAGTCTTTCTACAATTATTAAGAAGGGAACATGTAATACTTATTACCATTTTGGTGCTGCCAGGATTTTACAACATCACTAAATGATCCTCCCATAACCTCTGACTCCTTAGCGTTTTTCCCCACTCAGAGGGAATGTTCTTTATTATCCATGAAAACATAAAAAATTATTTCATTTAAAATTAAATATGTCCATCCTCAAGTGTTCTGCTATATTTCATTAATACTGAGTAATGTCACCTTTCTAACTGATAAAATCCATCTCTAATGGAGCAATATTTTTGAAAGATGTAATAAAATGGCCTTTGAAGTGTCCACTACTTGTAAATTCATTAGATACTACTTTAATTTCAGTGGCATGAAGTCCAGTGATACTTTGCTGCTCATTCACTCAAGACTTTTCTACTGAGAAAAAAAATAATTTAATCTAACTCATATTCTCAAAATTCATATCTGTTTTTCAATTTAGCATTTCCTGAGTCTTGTATCTATTGCTATTTTATTCAGTGCTTAACGCAAGCCCGTGTGCCTGATTTTGCACAAATAGGTAACGTGCTGTTACTAATAGTCCAGTTTTTAAACATATCAAGCCCCTTCTCCCAGCGTGAAACAAATTAACTATTGGGGATCTAAACCAGAAATCATTGATAGATCATAGTCAGGTCTGCAGGGTTAGTTTGAGCCATAGTGCTGAGGGTGAAAGGTCAGAACTTCAAATACTTCCCGATGCGTTATTTCCTTTCTTAATAACATTCGCTTAGGTACAGCTGTTACTAGTGCCAGGCCCAAATGTCTGGGCTTGTTTGGTGAAGATAAGATTTCATTCAGGAATACCTATGTGCAGTGTCTCCTGAACTTTGAGGCTGAAGCACTTAAATGCTCAAACTCATCACCAGGTCACTTGTGCTCACCATTCACACACAGCCCCCCAGTGCACCATCACATGCATCAAATCCTGAGCAGGGCAGGGCAGAATAGAAAAAACTCTCTTTACCCTTTGGTAATGAGCTGGTTTGTGTCTATTGAAAAAAAAAATTTGCTGAAATGTGAAGGAGTTAAAATGGATCCTTGGCTGAAGGGAATTTTCTCATCTCATTTATGGTGACTTCCATGAATTTTTCTCTACACAGGAATAGGACCCATGTCTGTATTAGTACATGAGCCCTTGTGGAGGTTTTCTCTTTAAATGCATGTCCAGGAGTAGGAAGGATATGAGCAAGGTCCAATAATTCCTTCCTGGCAGAATGTATCCCCACAGGGCCAATCCAGGTGATGTATATTGGACCAATTCCCTGGTTCATCTTGTGTTTTATGAGGTTGCAGAGCCCAGCAGCCTGGCGGGTCTGTGCTGGGGGGCTGCCTCACCTCTTCTGCACAGAGATGATGTCTTAAAGATCTGCTCTTGTGAGCACCTTGTCTTAGGTGTGGCTTCATGCCCCAGCACAGCTTGCAGGGTTTGCCAGAAGCAGTGCGTTGAAACACATTTATATTGGAAACAAGTGTCATTTTTAGGGTATTCTCCCAAGAGAAGGTAGGTGCCAACAGTTGCCCTCAGGAAGCAAGGCTGGTTTTGTGACTAGTGGTCTCTTAAAGTAGCATTGTGTCATTTGCCTTTGTCAATATTTTTAGAACCTTAATTTAATCAATAATTTACAAGTGGCTGGAGCTAAATGTCAAGTGCAATTTCAAAATCTGGGTAAATGCATTAACTTTAAACAGAAGCTCTCCTTTGCCTATTTCAGGGAAACAATTAATATCTGACCTTCTCTGATTTTGTGTTTCTCTCAAGTGTTTTTCTTTCCCCATAATACATTATTTTGGGATTTTTTTTGCTCTTCTGACTGATAGAAAATGTATCATGGTGGAATTTTTGGTGGTTTTTGTTGGTTTGTTCTTTTGGTTTTTTTAAAAGCTGTGGTCTTTTTGTGTTTTATTTCCTCTTGCTCAGTTCACTCTCAATCCACCAGTCCCCAAAGCAGTAAGCCACTTCCCTGTGGTTCAGTGCACCCCCATGAGTGCAAGTCTATTGCCTCCTTGTTATGAAACTTTCAGGTTAGCTCTACTTAGGTAACAGATGAAAGCACACCTGGGTCCTGGCTGCAGTGCCCACCTGGAAATTCACTGATGCCAACAAAACGTTGCGTTCCCCAGAGATGTAACACTTTATTTACTTTCCCAAAAAGGACTTGCAGTTCTATCATGGAGTTTGTCTACTAAAAAAATATAGTTTGCTGTTAATCTTGGCCACCTCTTGCTGCTTCTATTTAAAGTCCAGGTGTGTTTTTAGTCCCCAAGAACTGTGTTAATAATCAGCTTAATGAGCTGTATGTATTCATTCTCATTCTTCAGCACACTGAAAGAACAAAATATGTACCCAAGTGAAAACAACTGCTAGCACACATTGTACATTAATTCTTGGAGACAAGTTCTAAATTTTTTCCTCTTTACTGAAGACTTTGTTCATTAAGTGTTGTCTTTTTCTTTATTTGTCAGATACACTTTTATGTGATCAGCTGAATGGATAATTCCATGTCTGTTTCTATCTCAGATTTTTTTTTGCCTAGCATGGCACCTAGAGTGCTTTACAGTTCAACATTAATTGCAGGGAGCAGATAACATTGTTTATATGTCACAGTGCTATAATACTTCTATTGTTTCTTCTCTTGTTTAATATATGACTCTAGTGCAGCAGTGAATGTAATTTGCTTCTAGCTTTTCTAAGCAGACACATATGAAGTGTCATTGGTCAGTGGTAGTAGTAGTAGTAATGTTCACAGCTTCATAACTAAAAGTTGTGTAATTTGAAAGACAACAGAAGGCTATTGAAACATATGGCAGGTCATTGTGATTGACCTTACAAGCATCCAAAGTGATTTCAGGGCCAAAACTTAATCGATAAATTCAGTTTCTCTCTGGAATAAGTTTATTTCTGCCATTGTCAGGAGGTAATCTGTGTGCATCTGAATTCTTATTAGTGCTTCCAGGTTTAAAACTTTGGATGCACATTGTGCTCTCAAGCTGAAACTTGGGATGCGACATTGCATTGCACGCGAGCAGAGCTGAGGTCAATAGAGAAACAGAGCAAAGCCCATGTGCACGCCATCAGGGTAAATTGAAGCACAAAGATGCTTCATTTATGTATAAACCATTCACACTCTGGCTATGAGGAAAAATCCTAATCATCATATTAAAGCAAATGTTAATACGAGTACAGCCAACATATTCAAGATTTATCCTACAACTTTCATTGGTTGTTTAGTCTCTTCAATTCTGATTTCTGCAGGTGCAGTATTCTGTTTGATTCAACTTCAGAGGGAGAATCAGGTAGAACAATATTAGGAATGAAGTCTAATTTGCATGAAGTAGGAATAAGGAAATTAATTTGCTTAAATTGTTTAAAATTGAGGCTAAACAAATATGTAGGTTGTATCTGCTGGCACCACAAATCCTCCTTCTGCATAACAGCCAAAGGTCTAAGATAATGGGGAAAAAATATCTGGTTTGAGAAGTTAAACCTTGAAAACAAATTAGTGGAGAAGTTAAAGCTACATAATATTTCCATAAATTCTGATTTGTCTGTAAGTGCACACTAGTGCAAAGACTCTAAAGGAGTCTTTCCATTCATTCATTTATAATGGGATTATTCTAATATATACTATAGAAGGGATTTTCCATGCATCAGCTGCTATTGTATGACCATACATAATTGGGTCTAAATGCTTACATCAGCTGCCTATTATGTGAAATTAATTTTTGGAACATATGCTGTTGTATTTATACCATTGTTGTTTCATGCTAGATTAATTCTTCAAGGATTGTAATCACATGACACTTATCATTTTAATTATGCCTCTTTAGTTGCAACATATGACAGCTTTTGACTTCTCACCCTCTCCTTCTACAAGTGTGACAGATAAAATTATTAATAAATGCCTGTTTATTATGTAGTTATGCTGTACATGTCCACAGGGTGTAGGTTGGCCTCATGTATTTTACCCAGAGTACAGTGTCAGCAGAGCCTTTGTGGTTTGCTAATGAGCTAAATCCTGCTAACACCACACATACTCTAAACTGCCAAAAGCCCTTTACACATTCAAACACATACAAAGACTCAGCTGGGTCCTTTGTATAAAAGATTAACTCTTTATTCCAATTAAAGATGAGCTAGCCTGACTTGGTCCAAACAATTAAGAACTGGAAGTAATGAACAAAATGATGAGCAAGGTGGATAGCAACCTTCAACCTTGGGATAGTAAACAGATCTTTTTGCAGATTTTTGAACTTGGTGGGGAGAAAAAGTTGTGTTCTTGAGAACATTTCCTCATGTTGAACTCAGAGATGTCATTAGTCAGACATCCCAGTTTTGGCAAGTCTTATTTCTAGCAAAAGCAAAGAGGTAGGTTTGGCTGGTGGAAATGCTCTTGAAAGGGATGATTTAGTGCACTTAAACCTTAATAATCTCTGTACCGTAACTTCCTACTGAGATCTGAGTTGCACATTACTTGACTACATCTTCAATTAAGGGAAACTTCTGTTAGTAGTTTCAAAATATTGTGGCTTTAAAGAAAAGTTTGAAACTGTTGCATTTGGAACCTTCTGGCCGAATTTTCTTGTGCTATTTTGTCTTTTCTTTAATTTTCTGTGTCTCATTGCCCTGAAATACCCAAAGCCAGTAAAGTGTGTGTTTTGTGGAACTCTTGTCAGCTAAGACTGGCCAAGAGACAGTCAAGGGCACCTGACTATAAGCAGTGAGAATGAGCACGAACACAGTGCTGCTCAATATGTGGAGAAACAAAAAGGCTAAAAGGCCTTTCCAGCAAGAGTATCTGATTGGTGATTTTCCACACAGAAGTATAATTTACATATTTTTAAATCCATATAGATAAGTAGTGCTGCTTTCAAACATTGTTTGATTCCTGCCTGCTCCCATAGGAACTTTATAAACACTTGCACCTGAACTTCATTGCAAGTAACCCAGAGTTGTATGCCAGGGCCTGCAGGAGCAGATTTGTAGTCTAAAATGAACATAAGTTTTTCTGATCTATTTAGACATCCCTGACCTGTGCAGGTAGAGATTCACCCTGGCCCTGTTTGCTCTCAGTCTGTCTGGGCCATTAGCCCTCAGTGCCTACCTGTGTCCACCTGCCCTCCAGCTGAGCACTGAGGCTCAGGTGTGGGGTGGCACAGGCTCGGGGTGGGGTGGAATGACATCCCCCAATGACTTTCTGTTCGGGGAACAATTTGATCAAGTGTTAACAGCACAAAGTAGGAAATCCATGTGGTAATTTTTTTCTTCATTTATTTGAAATAAATATCTAAATTAACAGAAGGTGTTTTATAAGCTGCTTGAGCAAGATACTCTTTCTCGTCAAAGCAATTGAAATTCTTTTTCTGTCATGTATGTGTATTAATGCAGTTCTTCACAGAGACTGAACAAATTATTCTCATACACATTACATAGTCTTTTATAAAGCATAGGTATTAACAGAAAATTCTAACCAATATAATGTGATTTGGCAACCTTATGAAAAAAGCTACCTTGTGATTTAAACTCTACTTTCAGTGAGACATTCATGGTCTCAAAATATGGAGCAAGGTCTATTTGTTCTTTTTCAAAACCTGAACCGGCTCTTCTAGATAAATTTGACTTAGTAAGATGAAAGAAAGCAAAACTTGTGCTAGTGGTAGATGATTTCAATGAGTGGAGTTGCCTCACTGGAAGGAAGGTAGCTCATGTACACTACTAGTATTTGAATCTGATTCTACAATTTTCCTCAGATGCCATAATAAAGGGAAAAAGTCTTAAAGTAATTCTGTAAAATTATTTAAATGCCAAGAATGCTGAGATCTAATGATAGTGGGCATTTCAAAACTGTCACTAATAAGAATTACATGAACAGTCTTAAAATCCCAGTGGACACAATCTACTGTGTTAAATGTCTGAATACCTTTGGAAAAAAAAATAATCTGTCCCTCTGTAGGTTAAAATCAGTGGAAAATTCCTGAGAAATCAGAGATATCTCAATACTTTCAGGGTTGGATATAAATGCCCATTAACTTTAACGAGACTGAGGATTTTTAAAAATTCTTTTTTGTAACATTGTTACTGTGACACTTGTTTGTCATATTTTATAATTGCACAAGCCAGTAGATTCCAGTGTCACTTTGAAGGTTGGCACAGAATAACCTTCCCAATGCATCAGTTAAAGCATGTCACTGGCAGCTGGGGGAGGGCTGGGTTTCTTGTTCTTGCTCTGCTTCTTTCACGTGTTCTGTTTTTTCACCTCCATAACCTTGTCTGATGGGCATCCCTCACATTTACAATGCCTGGTGTGCTTCCTGACATCTGTTCAATTTGATTTTCTATAATTTCCATTGATGCCCCTGTTTTCCTGCCATTAAACTAGTATATTGCCCAGCTGTATTCTGGGTCAAGAATGGGCAATCTTTTAAATCTAGTATAAGGTGAAATATTACTGTGGGATGGGAAGGGGAGGGGGGGGAAGATTATAAAACTGACTAAAGGGCTGCCTGTCCTGGAAAGGGAAAGTAAATGTTTTATCTGGGAGAATGGAAGAGAGGGAAGGTGCATGTATATTTAAGGGAAGAGTATAATATATTTCCTGGCACTGGGAGGCTGTGCATCACCAGCAGCTGAAATTCTGGGGCTGTAGTTGAGATGAATACAAGCAGACAATATCAACTTTCCTAGCCCACAGTGACTAGCCATTGACCTTAACCCTCAAGGAAAGGGGCACTCTCACTAGGGGAATTGCATGCTTACTCAGCCCTAAGCCACATCTGAGCCAAAGCTGCCAATTTTGCCAAATTATGTGTGATGCTTTTGAAATGTGGACTATTGTCCACCAGGGACTAAGCTGGAATGGCCGAATTCATTTCACTTAGGTTTTCAATGGCAATAACATTATTTTAAAAAAAATACCAACTATAAAACATTTATCATTCTGATTTTATTCATCTTTGTCATTTACTTATGTTTCACGGTAGTTTGTAAAAGGCAGTGAAGTTAATGTCCCATTATTTCAAACCCCCAAGGTTAGATTTTCAGGCTTAAATTGAATTTAAAAACCACATGTATAGTTAATTCATACATTAACAAAATTTCTATCCGTCACAAGAGCCTTGAGCTTTTGCAGAGTTTTTCACTGAAATCATTAATAGCTGAAAAAGAGCCTAGGGATACTGAGATAGGTACTCTGAAGTGCCTCTGAGCAGTAGACAAAGAAAAGCTTCCTTAGATGAATCTGCAGGATTCTTCACTGTTCAGCATTGCAAAAAAAACCCCCCAAAACCTGAAGAGCTCAGGTACCTTTCAGTCATGGTGCCAGGACTGTCAGAGCATCCCTTAATGGTGTTGCTAGCAAGTGTGATAACACTTGCATTTTGTTAGTAGAGTGATTTTTATTTCTTTTTTAAGCAAACTAAGCCACAGACCTTTTAACTAAGGAACACGAAGGTCTTCACTAAATCAACCAGTAAATTTCTGAAATAGTTACTTGGTCAAGAAATCTATCATTTTTTCCCTCCACTGAGAAATTTTTAGAACTGTTCTGTCACGTTTTCCTGCAGACAATGGAAGTTGGTCACAGGAGTTATTGGTTTTGGAGGTATAATGATAATGTATTTTCTATTAGTGTTCATATAAACCCAGACTTTTTTTTTTTTAAAGCGATGAGGTTGTAGGAAAATCCTGCTGCTTTTCTACTTCCTTTCAAAACCGAATAATGCCGAGACAACAAAAGCTGTGCTGCAAACTGTGTCCAGCAGAGGTGGAGAACGACTGTACTGAGTATTATCTTCCAGGCCTCAACTGGGAGTCCCCACACGTTTGGCTGCCTGCAGAGCCATACCTTTGGAAATGCCCATAAAGCTGTCTCTCATCTTGACGAGCTGCAGAATTAGAGACAGCCTTTAACTCTGTCTTGCTTCAGCACTCTCTAAACCTGTTTGAGGCCATACAAGCTCTGAGAAATCAATTATTTGATAGCCTATTCCTCTGTGGTCAATTGCTTGCAGCTCAAAACTAACTTTTGGCAGAGCTGTGGATGAACAGACGTAAAGGCAGCCAGCCCAAACATTCCTTTTGAACAAAGACTGAAATATGAGAACTACCCTGAAGTAACCAAGGGACCCAGGATAATCCATGTTTAAAATAAACAAAAAAACCTTGGTCTTCTCCAAAAAATTTGCTTTTCCCCTCCTACAAAAGGCCATACTTTTGTCATACATGGTTCTTTCTGGAGACCTCTCTTTGCTCAGAAGCAAAATGCTAAAAATGACCCAGTGGACACCCAGGCATTTGCAGGTCTATTTGCACAATTATGAATGGAAATATTTACTCCTTCACAGATCTATCACCTGTATTTGTATTTCCAGAAAATTGTACCTGAATAAACTTATTTCCATAGTATCTTACCTGTTTCCTCTTACCAGCTCTGTTACTTTCTTGCACTTGTTTCTATTGTGCTTTTCAGAATCTGATTTCTCAGGGGAAAGGTTTATGCAAATCAAGAACACAGTGAGAACACTGCCCAGGAGAAACAGTGCCCAGGCCACTACCCCTGCAAATCTACAAAAGCCACCAATTGTGGCAGGAAATTCTTGAGAACTGATGGCTCGTCTCCTGCTTTATATTAGGGTCTGTGGACCATCTCTTCTCATCCAAGGAGAAAAAGTGCAGAACTTGTGTGTTTCAGACCTATGGAAATGAAGCATTCTGATTTGTATGTTAATTATTTTAGATTTTGGAAGAGAAGTGGAAATAAATTACCTATCAAGCATTTTCACCTCAGTTCATCTCAAAGCCAGCTTCTTCTGCGGCTTAATAAGAGTTAGAAGAAAATGAATTTGCCTTTTGCTGATAGTCACGTTTCTCCTCTACATTATTTAATAGTGTGGTAGGACTGGAATCTGTCCTTCCCCAGTTTGAAACCACCTTGACAATAAATATGAAGCTGGCCTTTGAATCAGCTGTGCCATGGGAAAGCAAGTGTTATGGTGGTGTCAGGCTGCCCTTCAGGTGACTCCTTCCTAGCAAGGAGCACGTGCTGAGCCGACATTGCTCATCCTGCAAACATCAGGATCCACCAGAGCCTGAGCAGAAACGGGGCAGCAACCAACAAATGATCTTCTGTGAGAAGTCCCTGAGTTTTGCTGTGTGTGCTTTTACTGTGTGCACTGGGCAGTGATGGTGTGTTAGACTTTGGCTGTGTTGGGGGCGTTGTGGGAAACTCTGGGTAATGGAACACAACTCCCTTTCCAAAAATGCATTTGTGGGAAACCTTGGAGGGGAATCTTCCCATGTCATTGGGTGCTGCAAGCCTTACTGTTCAGATGGTAATCTTTCTTCTTATTACCCTAAGTTGTAATAAAATCCTTATCTATAGCTTAAAAAATGAAGCTACAGGGTTGCAGTAGAAGAAGCAGGAGAATGATATGAAAAAAGTGTGATTTCATACCCATCATTTTTCATCATTGAGTTAGGCTGGCTGAAAAGCTTCTATCTATCCCCATCAGAATCTCATTATAGGTCAACTTGCAAAGTAAAGTAATATTCTGTTAAAGTGACAGAATTTCTCAGCTGGCAGATGGCCTGATTCCACAATTACCCACCTTAGATGGTAGTTGTGAAAAATATCAAAGAACCTGTTAGTGTTTTACCAGAAAAACCTGTTAATTTACACAGCTATGTGCTGATGAAATGGTTCTTTTCAATTTGGAACTGAAGAACATACAGCTTTCTTGTGTATTTAATGTAGATCACCGGAGAAATGGTGAAATGTAACAATGGCCCTACCAAGATGGACTTGAGGTGATTCTGAGCCTATTATCTGGCCTCTGAGTGGAACCTAAAGTAGATACCTAAGATAAAGAACCAGAACAGGGCAAGCATGTAGTGATACTTCACTAAATGGATCTACTCTGCTATGATTTGTAGCTTAGAAAGGCTTCTGTGCTGCCTTTTCTATTCGGTAGCTCCCAAGGAATTTTCCTTCCATGAATTTGCCTCGTTACACTTTGACCCTGTGTGTAGCAATAATCATAATTCCTTAGTCTGTGTTCACTCCAGATGAAATCTGCATTGTAATCATTACAATGAGTCTGCCTAAATATATGTTGTTGTGTTTTTTGGTTTGCTGGTTTTTTGGGGTTTTGGGTGTTTTTTTTAACAACTGAACTGTACCCTCCTAGCAAGATTTGGGGAGAAGATCCAGGAAGATTCTGACACATCTGAATTGTTCTCCAGCACTGGGGAGACTGCTATGCATGCATAATTACTGGACAATTTTTAAATGGGTAGATAAACCTTGTATTTTTGTGTGCAATTGAATCCTAGCAAAGCATAGTAAGCAAAGGGTCGGGGGCAACAAAGTTAGAAGACATGGAAATCTTTGAATCTACAGTGTTTTCTATTTTGAAGAAAATTTGGTATAATACTTTAGAAAGAGTCATCTTGAATTAATTGTTTCTAAAGGAAAAATCTGTTTCCAAGGAAAGCAGAGAAAAGAGAATTCAACGGAAAGATTTTTAAGCATCTAAGGTTGTATTTAAAGGATTTTGACTACTGCTATTTTTTAGTGTGCCCTTTTTACAGGCTAAATTTTGTATGAGTGTGCTCACTATGCACACAATGATTCTGATGCCTGTCTGCAGAAGTTCCTGCCTTTGTAGAATCTTGCTGATTCCCCCAGGTCCAGTTTCTCGTCTGAGGAAAGTGATGCTTCCCGAGAGCACTCCTGTTGGTCCAAAAAGCTGCTTGCTTCCCCACAGGATTAAAGCCACTTGTCTTTAGGGCTCTGTCTGACTGAAGACATTGAAGTTCTACACTCTGCAAAAGTTCACTTTTAGTTTATTTTTATTGTTAAGCATCACTATTTGCCTTACTTGGCTTAGTACTTTAGACACAGATTGCTTTTCCTCACTACTCTAATTTTGGCTGTAGATGAATTGCCTCTTCCTAGAGAGAAATAAAGATGAAACAATAATAATCTTTCTGTCACAAAAGAATATAGTTTTGGGGACTGCTCTTGCAGATGGAACAGGCTATTTTTTAAAATAAAACAGACTGTCAGTCCAGTGTATTACCTTCACTTTGATCTTTACCATGCCATGACATTTCTAGAAAAGGTAAAAATCCTAAATTTTCTGATGTTTCAGCTCTTAGTGTCTGGTGCTACTCCTACAACCAATTGAGAACATTGTATTGTAAATATTTTTCATTTAATCTCCTAACTGTAAATTATAAAAAATGTGAGATTGCTTGGTTGTTCCAACTTTTTAAAATAAACATGCTCTTCTGTCTTTTCTGGGATCTTGAGGAACATGCCTTGTAACTTACAAATCTGAGTTGCTTCTTCAAAAAGCTTTCTATCCCTAGAAAGCCATCCTAATGGGGAATGTTGCCTTTCCCAGAGTTGGTTATTTGAGCTCATGTCCTCCCTGTCATAAATGCCAGTCTCCCATCTCCCTTCATGGGTAGGAAGGGGGTTGGCAGGGGTTATCTCCTGCATGATTCAAAGCAATAAGCTAGGAGTATTTCCCTCTTTAATGATCACCTAACTATAAGACAGATATTTTAGCTGTCTTCATTTTCCAGGGTATGGCTCCTTCATCTGCTTCTCCTTGACAGTGACAAACTCCTCTCCATCAGGAAATGCAGTGGTTACACAGCCCCTTTTACAAGACGGGCAATTTTGAGCAATTTTGACACCCCATTGCAAAGGGAGGGTTTGTGGTGAGGAAAGGGTGGCCATGTCACGAAAACAGGGAGGTGTCTGAGCCCAAGAGGAAAGTTGGAGCACTCAATTGAGAGATTTTGTTGTGGTGCTACTGTTTAAGGCAAGCAAGGTTTAGGCAGGTGCATGGACAGACCTTGTACCTCGTACGTCACTGACTCCAGTGATGTCTCTGCCTCTCAGTGGGTGCTGTGTGAACACATCACACCTCTCAGAAGAATTTTACAAGGAGCATAACCCCACTGACACTACAGGGCCCCGCCAAGTTTCTTAGGCAAAACTCTTCCTTATCACCTTTTGCAATGCATTTAAGTATTGGTCTGGTGAAATTCATCTCCATTTCTTCTTTGCATGTATTTTTTTTTTTGGGATGTTGGGTTTCAGGCATCTAAGTGTGTTTGTTGTTGACCTCAGTTTCAAATAAGGAAATCTCTGCTGACACTATCCAGTCTGATCTATTGGCTGTAAAAATGATGCAGTTTTCATTTTGTTGATCTTATTTATCATAATAAGGGCAAATGCAGTAGTTTTTTCCTCTGTTCCCACTTCATAAGCCCACAGAAGTCCTCTTTCAGCTCCATTTGAAATCAATGTGAAGAAATTGATTTCAAAGCCCAGTGAATTTAGTTACTCCATTTACTTTTAATGTGCTCTCAGGTGTGCTCTGGAATAGTAGCATGGACACCCCTGAAACAGAAAAAAACCTGATTTTAAAAATGTGCAATAAGATGATAAAATTCAGATTAGGATGAGATCTATCCTGCAAAGAAGGACCCTTGGGGTATTGTTTGCCACAATTTTAAGTGTGTGTGGCCCCCACTGAGGAAATAGTCTTATTCAATCAATCCAATGAGTGTAGAATCTGAATCCCCAAAGGCTGGGATAGGCAAACTATAAACATAAAAAGCAAAAGAAAATATTCCTGAGCTTCAAAAGAGAAGGCAGTACTACAGATTCTTTCAACTCTTTCTAAGTTGTTTATGTTAAATTATGTAGCCTGTTGCTCCAGTACCTTTGAAGTGCCTGGGGATGCCTGTGTGTGTAAGCAAGCATTGAAATTCAAACAAAACAGAAAAACAAGATTGGGCTGGTATTAGTTGTCAAAGTGGGCTATGCTCAATTCCACCTGTATTTGAGACAAAAAAAAAAAAAAAAAATCCCTCTAAGCTATTTGGAGTCACCTTTTCAAATTAGAAATGAAATTTGAAGGCAGTATTTTTTGTGCCTACATATTTAAGACCTTGAGCCATTTGAAGAGACAACATTTTAGCACAGTGTTTAGGGAACTAGAACCATTCTCTACAGCTTCACAAAGACCCAGATGCTTGTGTTATTCCCTGTACTCACTGTTTAGTGTCAATCCCTTTTGATTTCTTTTTTTATTTTCTGCAGCAGGCCAGGGTGTACATAACTGCATCTGCAGATTCATTCCAAAGCAGCCATTAAATTAGTGCAGTAGGCAGTTGTTCCTTCAAACACTAAAAAGATGCTCCCTAGTGAACAGGGCAAATGTCACCTGTATTGGATCAGGCTATAGGTTATTGTTCCTTCTGCAATTAAATACAGACAGCCTTCAAATTCAACCTTATAATGGCTGATGTGGAAATGGTTGTGAACATGAAGTGCTCAAACAGGAGTACAGATAAATATCAGTGCCTGTTACTGAGTTCAGGTTTGAAGATTGTCATTGGTTTCCTTTATCTCAGGCCCTCAGGTCTCTTAAAACCAGAAAGTTTACTCCAAGAAAACTTCTATATTACTTTCAAAATATATGTTATTTTCAAAATACAGCAGCTAGTTCTTCAGACAAATATTTTGTGTTGTTTTAACTGGAGAAGCAGTGACGAAAACTAGTAAGATTTTCTGTAAGTATAAATAATGGGTTAATTCTTGTGCATGCCATCAACTTTAGTTTCCTTGTGAGTCACAGAATCAGAATATGCCTTGATGCACATACTCTGCTCTCTCTTCTCCAAATCCTGCGGGAGAGAATTAACTTTACAGTGTCTGCTGTACTGTTCTTTAGCACATGTAATCAAAATTTGCTCTCTTTTACCTCTAATGCCTAATATTATAAAATATTACAAATATATAGCACGCTAGAGTAGGAAAAAAAAAATCAAATGGACCAGAATAAACAGAAAGCACATTGGTAAAAAGTATCTCCTGGTGGTGTATTTGCATGATGAAAAATGGATCACTTTTGTTGTATTCCTGGCATTGCTTCTGTACATTTTCCATGAGCAGAGTTGATAAATAAGAGCAGTATGAGGGAATATAAAAAATATTCCTGTTAAATTTCAATTTCTAAGACCTGTTAGCCCGTGGCACTTGTAAAAGGAAGGCTGGAAATGTTATATGCCACCTGCTTCATGAGGAGAAAGTTTCCACTTATTTCATTGAAGTAGTTTGAGTTTTTGGAAGTTTCTCACTTGCTGTGAACTGGAAAGGTGCCCAGGTTGATGATACCTCTACACCTTCTATTCTTGCCTTAACCACAGCAAAATACAGCAAATTAGAAAGGAGCAATATCCTGTTTTAAACAAGTTCTAGCTTGAATTTTATTGTATGAATATCTTCAGCTGATTTGTCATTAATCTCTTCAAGAACAAACTAAAAAATCAAAAGTCTCTAGGATGTATAATATTTTATACTGTACCAGCAGTCCCATGTAGTCCAAGGTCAATATTGCTAAGAGCTCAGTACAAACACAAATTCAAGCACTTCTAATGTAGGGTTTCTAGCAGAGCAGGATATAAATCTTGCAATGTCTGAATTCATATTGAAATAAATTACAATGTTCACATTCAAATGAAGACACCTTTATGTGAAGTAAGTGTTTGCTTTAATTGGCTAACCATTGTAAAAGTCCATAAATTCAAAATAAATACGGTTAAGGAGTAAAGTTTGGAATGAGAACACAAAAATCCTCAGGGCTTAACCTTGGAGTGATTCTGTGTTTCCACCTGCTGGAAGCTGATTTTCCAGTTGGCATATACCCTCTCTGGGTAAGGACAGGTTACCAAACGTGCTGAAGGGAAAATCAGCTCATTCTTGTAAACACAGAAGTTTCCATAAAACCACATGGGTCAGTGAATGTTTGTTTAATACATTTGGGGAAGTTGCAAAATGTAGCCCTGAGGCAGCAATGCTTTAGTTACTCCACTAATGCAGCGTGCTAAAAAGAAATAAAAATTAACTTGCCAATGATTGCTACTCAACTTTTTATATTTGCTGCAGATGCTGTGATATTTTATTTTTGCAATTAATAAGCTTGAATCAATTTTTTAAGCATCTTACTCTTATGATTTACAGGAGATATTGAGCCATCAAAGCTATCAAAAGCATTAATCTTTAATACGAGGGCAATTCAGTTATCTTGCCAGAAAGTTTTAATTAGAAGGAAATTCTTCATCTCTGTGATGCTTAGCTGTATTAATCATTCTGCATCAGTGTATCAAGTTTTGGCTGCAGGAACAATGTTTTAACTTAATTAATTCTTTAGGAAAGAAGAGTTGCTCTTGAAAATTGAGCTTAGATCTTGCTTGCTAGACAACTGCTCAGAGTTTCTTCTGCCCTTAAGTAGAAACCTACTTTCGTAAATTGTACCAATTTGAAAAGCTGAATGAGGTTTTCTGAAAGCTTGTGCTTATAACCTTGGAATTTACAAATGGATCTTCCTGTGCTGGCAGGACAGGAGAGTGATCCCAACACTTCCAGGTGGGCTCCTCAATCAGCCTTCTCCCAGCAACAGGACTCTAACCATTGCTGAGATCAGGAACCGGGGCCTGGAGATACCCAAACAATGCAGAAGACTCTCCAGAAGTCATTACAACTGTAACAGTCAGAAATGGTAGTGCAGTTAAATTTATTTTTTGTCCAATGATACATTATGAAAATGAGAATTTTTCCCTTTGATTCCAGGAAAGCATTTCAGATGTCGTTGTCAATATATTAGTGGCAAATCTTGATTAAGATAGTTTTTACAACACAAAAACATACTTCAAAGTTTCTAATTTGTCCTAAATTACATTATACAGAAGCTACTATTTTTCTTTAGTAAACCAATTGCATAAAACATGAGAGAACACTTACATTAAATGAAGAAAAAAAAAAAAAAGAAACTAATTCCAGGCATTTAAAGAAGTTCACAAGGGAAAAACGTCCCCAAACTAAGAATGGTCTAATTCTCACCATATGTTTATCTGCTTCCCTCAGCAGTAGTTATTAATTGTAATTGCTGATTTTACAGTAAATTGTTAGTGTATTCCTTTCCAGTGTTTAATAACAGATGCATATTTCTTTCTAAATGCTTATATACATCTCTTTCAAGTGGCAAATTTTAATGTTACATTTTGCCTCTTTCTCATCTGAACTTCCTGTAGTCAGAACAGAGAAACAATACAAGAATTCACTGCAAATAATTTTTTGTTAATCACCTTTTCAAGTGTTTGAAAAGGAATCAGGAGGATCTTTTTGGCAGGAAATCTTTAATTCTCTTCTTGAAGAACCACTGTCCTGAGAAATATATATCCCATGATGTTTCTCTTCCAGAACTGCTGTATTAATATTCTTGCCTCCTTATTTATGAGAAATATGCTCCTGGCATCTCCTTATACTTTTTTTTCTTTTTTTTTTTTTTGAGCACAGTGGTAAATTGTACCTTTCCCAGATGATAGGAATTATCCCAGATGATCAGAATTGTGCATCATGTCTCTGCCTCATTCATTGTTCAAGCCCTTCCTAACTTGATTTGCCCAAATAAGAGAATGGAGGTACATGCGTTTTTCTCATTTGTGCAGTGGTTTGGAGGAGCTGAAAATTTTAGGAGTTAAAAGTTTCTGCTTTTCTCTTTGACTGGGAGTAATTTCTTGGCTCCAGTCTCCTCATGCAGGATATGCTTATGCAAACAAACACATCTATTGTGGAACATCAGGACAATCCTACACCAGCAGAAATTGTTCCACTGTATCAAAGGTAGCTGATATTGCCAACAAAACAGCCCAATGGAAGCTTTCAAGCAAGTTGCTTTGCTTTTATGCCCAAGGTATATTCTATTAAGTACAATTTGTTAATTATGTTAATAATTAACATATAATATGTTAAGTATATTATAATATATGTTAAGTGTATATATATAACATATATAATATATGTTAAGTATATTATAATATTAAGTATAATATGTTTACAATATCTTTTGCTTGTTCTTGGGAGGGAATCTTCCCTTCAGACATGAACATGTACCTTTCTGAACACTGAGTTACAGCTGAATAAAAGTTTGATAGGCACATATCTTCCAGGAACCATTATGCATTAGGTAAATTATGAAGAGCTGTTAAAACTCAACTTGTAGCTAACTTTTTCCATGTTTTTTTAGGATCTGTTCAGAACCCTTTCTNGGTTTTTTAGGATCTATTCAGAACCCTTTTTATTTCAGTTAATGAATGTTTGCTGTTTAGATAGCTATTAATTTCAGATATTACTGTCCATCTGAGCACTAAAAATGTCACTGAAAAGTGGCAGTGAGTCAAGACAGATTTATCTGTGTTATCCTATATTTTGTCATTACTCAACATCAAGATTGTTGAAAGCAGCCATATCTGGGTTTTGCCTTTGAAGGATTAGTACTTGTTCCAGGCAATCCCATTTCAGCCCCAGTTTCCAAACCCAGTATGTTTTTAGAGCCGTGTCTCAATATTGTGTTATTTAAAAGCTTGCTGAATCTTCTGTGTGGTGTAGTTGCAAGAAAAGCCCTGCCACATTTCTAGGAAACGTAAACTATTTTAAAAGCACATATCTTGCAAATCTTGCCCTATGTACTCTGGCTGCAGAGAATGCCAAGATCCAACCAGGTTTCTAAATAAAGAGCTGTATACACTATGGCTAATCTGCCAGCACTGTAGCAATACATGGTATTTGTATATTTTGTGGCTCAGACTGCAAAGTTCAGGGACTCAAGAAGTCTCAACTCTTTTCCCTTTCTGGAGACAGGCCCCAGGTCGGGGCTGAAGCCTGTTAAAAGAGCTCTTCAGTAAAGTAGCTGCTGTACATTGCCAGTGCTCTCTGTAATGTATTTGCCTGGTGGATCAATGGCTTGGATTTTCAGTGTCATAAATCTGGAAGTTCAACAGCTTTCAAAAGCAATGCATGCACTTACAAAAAGTAACCTAATGGTTGAGTAGAGATTGCAGTAATGGGATCAACAGTGCTCATGGAAAGCAAAACAACAGAGAAGGTATTTTTAAGCTGAAGAAATCCTGGCAAAATGAAACATTAATCAGATATGGCAGAGTCATGTAATTAGATTACTTGGTTTTAAAATGCAGCCATGAATAACCCAATACTAAACATTTAAACTTCATTAATGACTGTGCTAATAGGTACTTGCTGAAATATGTGGCAATGATTTTGCATGTGTCAAATACCAATAACCCTGAAAACATTTATGTGTTATCTGAATAGAAATTTAGCTCTTATATTTGTATTTTCTTTGTGTGAGTACCTGTGTTATGGGCCCAGATGCTGGCCAGAGCACATGAGGATTTTAGAGACCTAATATTGTATTTAGAGCAGACATTCCAAACATGTATAGCATTAGAAGTATCAAAACATTGCCCCCAGAAGTTTGAATTACAATCAATTTCTAAAAATCATTTATGCATTCACAGGAATTTAATACTCCCATCAGTTTTGGTGATGTACACCAAATGTTCATACTCTGTATTCATCTTGATGCAGGTAAAACAGTGATAAAAGTGTATTAATTTTCTTGGAAAACTGTGTGTTCTCTTCAAAACATGAATATGATACATGGTGATATGCTCTTGTGTATGTCTGAAGACAGAATCCTTCTATAGATTTAATGTACAATATCAAGAAATCTTCAAACTGCAATATGTATAGGGTCCACCTTCCTTATAAGGCACTTACTTACATTATTCTCTTTGAAAATGTTCTGGCTCACAAATACCGTGCATGAAGGCCTATTACATTCTCCTTTATTACAGCAACATCTCCTTGTGACATTCAAAATGCTTGTCTTTCAAGGATGCTGTTATAATAAGGTCCAGAGTGTTTGTAATAAATTCACAGAGATCAATGAGTAGTTCATGAAATAGCTTCCCAGTCACTGCTGTGGGAAGCAGCAGTGCAGCAATATAAAAACTATGAAAAGGCAGCCACATACAAAATTAAATGCCTCGCTGCTTTTCACATGAAATTGTAAGAGGTTATGCTTTTCTTTTAATCTACATTATATTTCTGTCTTGAAAAAGAATCTTCAACAAATTGCTGGAAGTTTGGAGATACTTAATTCCAACTTTCTCTTGCTCTGGGTTTTCAAGGGTTCCCATGTTTTGATGAAAATATGCCTAAAGGAATAATCAGAGGAATAGAAAGCACTTAGTTAATACAATAATAGTATTATAACACTTGCTGTAACTGTTGACTCTGTTGTTGCTACCAATGAAAATTGTGGCTCTTACGCCAAGCAATTGCTCTTTATTTAGCTTAAATGCTTTCAGAACCTGGAAATGATTGAGCAAATAAAATCCAAATGCTGTTTTGAAATCGTATGTTTTTATAAACTTTGATTTAGCTTTTAATCCTTATTTTATCCCTATCTTTTTATTTTATCATCTTTTTATAATGAGCATTTTTACATTTTAGAAAGAATGTACATTCGTACTATTGCAATGTGCTTTTTGTTACTTATTTAAAGTTTTTTATAAAAGACCTTCTAAATCCATTTTATTGATGCTACATGATTTGTAAATAAAGCAGTTTGACACATATATACTCTATAAATGTGGTAGTTATGGTTGAAGATAATGTCATACTGGTGCCCCTTTCTTAAGTCAGAAGATGATTCTAAATCCACGAACTTTGAACTGTGTTTATTCTTTAGAAAGCAACTTTTAAATTGAATGCATGTAGACTGACTGTCCAAAAAGTCAATTTCAAAAAAAGTTATAATTAGAAAAAACTCAAATTATTTATGGTTAAAACTTTTTATGAAATAACCTTCTTCATACTTGTTCCAGAAAGCTGGTATCAAAATTGGCTGTTTTCATGAAATGGCACTGAAAAAGAAATACACCAGAAATTGCTTTTCTCACTCATAGTCAAACCCATCACCGTTGCTCTTTCAAACAGCTAAGCTGCTCTTGATTCCAAAGATGGAATATCACTCTGCCTTACAATTGCTTTAAGCCCGTTTTGCTCTTTAGAAATCCAGGAGAAAGAAGAATGAGGCTGTGTGGGATTTTTGTCTATCAGCCTGCATAATCAATAGTTGACACAAAAGGACTAATTGCTCTTAACATTTAAACAGAAGTGCTTATTAGCACAAAAGCTGTGTATCCTCTTATTGTAGCTGGTAACTCTACTATCCTGATACTTATCTACAGTCACAATCAGATAAAAACTGTTGATTCCAGCAAGGATCTGGCAACAGCTAAGGACTCTAGGAAGAACAGTGTAAGTATAATCCAGTCTGTCAAGAAGTTTCTCTTTACTGTTATCAAAGGCCTGATGCCTTTCAGTCTTACCTCTATTTTCAGTATTGTAGTCAAGACATGGTAGGAGATAGAGAGAATATACATTCCTTGAAATTCATTTAAATGACACATCATTTTTTAATGTTTTACAGTATTCTCCCTCTTAACACTTTGTAGTTATGTCTATTCAGCTTTTTCTTCCTTATCTGGAATCTAGAAATGCAGCAAAATTATGGTGAAAAGCTATCGCCACTTAGAGATGCTTTATTTTAAAACAGTGAACGGGAATAGGCATAAACAAAATGTAAAGTGCCTTCCACTGGCTGGCTACATCAGATAATGCTCCAGACAATTGATTTTGTTGCATGCACTTATGTATGAAGAAATGCTGTTGGCCTGATTCAGCACATGTGTGTCGTGAGGTTATGGAAGAGGCTGGGTCTGCTTCCCAAAGGTGGGGGTGCATGTAAAACCAGGCTGGTGAGGGAACACACAAAATCAGATTGACCAATATATTTACAATTTATGCAAGACTGATCAGTGCTTCCCACTATCATTTGTATCTTAGAAATTTACTGTACCAAGTTCTCTTTGGAGTTATCACATCACCAGTGCTTCTAATTCTGGCTGGGAAGTTTCTGCTCTCTCTTCTCGCCATGTTAATAGAAAAAAATGTATAAATTATTACACAGATCTTTAAAAGATACTTTTAAAAAGCCTTCAGTTCACATGGTTAAGAATGTTCTCCTAAGCAGCTATTGCTAATCCAACTCTCAAATTCCTCCAGACTGTATTAAATAATTATACAGAAACTCAGAAGTCTTGCTACAAACTCTGTGTAATACAGAATAAACATAGCATGGCTAATTCAAGATATGAAATGGAGAAAAGTCTGTTTCTTAAAAAATAAAATACTTTTTCAGCAGTGCCCCTGCAAAAGTAGTCTTTTTCTTCCCTCCTTCCATCTTACATTTATTCCTGAAGACTCTCTCCATCAATGTATGACAAAGTCATTCTTTTATCTCGATTTTTGTGAAAAACTGCTTTTCCCTTATGGCTTCTTTTGGCCTAGAGCTTGTGAGCCTTCAGTCTTTGTCAGTGTGGAGTGAAAGAATATGAAATTTTCTGCAAATTGCCCCAGTGTATTAGCACTAGGGCTATGCAAACCTTTCCAAGAGTGATTTGAAAGGGTTACTTTCAAACCACGACTTCTATGGGAGATCTGGTTCACATGGGTTCACAGGCCAACCAGTTAAAGGGAAGGTTTCAGGCTGAGCCACCCCCTCCCTTCTCCCTACACGTTTTCCCATGGGTTGGATCTTATTACAAACCCACAGGCAAGGTACAGGGTCAATCACATCATGTTAATTCATACAGGTTGACTGGTTCACTGGGACTGGAAGCTGAAAAGGTGAGAAGTTTATCACAGCAACATAACTCTGATCTTAGAAAAACAAACATCTCTAAACTAGGTCTCTTCTTATCATATGAATCAAAACCTTAAATAAAAACAAGATAATTTTAAATAATTGAGGGAATCATACAGGGAATCAATCTTCCCCTGCTAGGAGTACTCAGAGGTTGGCTTTACTTCTAACAAAAGAAGATCTCTGATCTCAAGGAACTATTCCTTTCTGAAACTTGGATATAATTACATGGACTGAAATATAAAAAAATAATGAGTCAGTTCTATATACCTGGGAGAATTACAGTGTGAGGCACACAAGGGGAGGAAATATTTTAATGACTTTTCTGGCTGGAGAAGTGAACTCAACTGAAATGTTTTATCTTCTGGGGATGGGGGGGAAGAAAGTAAAGATACCCTCAGCTGAGTAAAAATGACACTAGGCAGCATTGATCCCATGCATTATTTTGAGTTATGGGAAATGTAAGATGCATGAAATACTTTTCCTCCATGAACTCTCTCATGGAATATATTTGATATAGATTATAAACATCATGAGTGTTACTGTGCTTGGTCTGAAAACAGTTAATGGTATTCCAAACAGCTTTTTGCTTCATATCTCTTTGCTTAGTAGTATTGCATTATTACCAGAATGTATTAAAAGGCTTTTAATTCCAGACCTAAGGAAAACCAAAAGCAAAATTTGGATTGTTACCCCTTTGTTGATATCCATGAAGATTTGTACACATGCTTTTTTCTTTGTATTCTCACTTGACTAGATTTCCCCCATCAAAAAGTGAGTTCAGTTTGATTTGAATATGTGCTTTGCACACCTGGGTTGTCTTTGGCAACTCTGGGGATGTTCAGAAATGGGTGTGTAGTAGGTCTGTGTATATCCTGTACCCAGCATTTCCTCTGCCTTGGAAGGTAGTGCTGTACAGTAGATTTGAACCTAAAATGGCTGACTAGTTTCTAAATAATCCCTAAGGAAACAGTTTAGTCTAGGCCATTATCTTGATAGTTCATAATTAGGTTCAATAATAAAGCTTGTTTTGCTGACCTAGGTCAGATCATGGCGTCCACCGCATCTGTGCGCAGTGACCTTGCTCCGGGAGTGTATTGTTAGAAAATCCATTATTATCATCACACACACTTCGGAGAAGTGGCTGTTTTGTGAATTGATGGTGTGATGTTGCCACTTTAGATAAAAGAATCCATGAATTATTGACTTAATGAGTTAATGTTGCTTGATTTCACAACAAGGTCTTTTTAGTCTGGGTGCTATTTACTGAACACGTAATCACAACATGTGAAGGAAGGCACAGATAATAGTGCAGTGCATTTACAACCCTCTTCACTTCTAATAAAGCAAAGTGTTAGCTAAGAATTTTTGTTTCCTTTAGTAAGCCATTAAAACTTAGATAATTACAAGCAACTCCTGTTTAAACAATTAGCAAATAAAATGTTTATTTGACACTGATTTCTTATCCCATCCTTCTGTTTGGCTTAAGGTCTGTCCACAAGTACCTACTCATTTTTTTGGAATCTAAACATACCTTTGTGCCTATGACTAAGGCAAATGCTGCTATCATGTGGAAGACCAGGACAGGTTGTTAAAAGTCAATCAGTGTCATCCAGAGTTCATTGTTTTAGCTTTTTTTTTTTAAAAAAAGCACAATTTTCTGGTAAATTTATGATATTCAGAAATCTTGAGAATATAAAGGTTTTATTACAGAATATAACTTGTGAGAGGAGAGAGGGCAAACACATGGAGCACGTCCCAGAGCAGATATTTTAATGGTATAAGCATCAGGTTTCAAATATCTATGCTCCTTTGATCCCAAGGTGTGAATCCCAGCTCTGTTAACTTCTCACTCCTACATGATAAATAAAATAAGGTCTGTTTGTGGTATCTTGTGGAAATGTATGTCGTATGAAAATATTACTGTCACTAAAATTAAACAGAGACCAAGGACTGTAGAATTTAGGTCTACATATAGGGGAACATATCAACCAAGACCTTCACATTCTTCTGAGATTTACATTATTTTTAATTAACTCTGTGCAAAACCAAAGAACTGCATAGAATTGTCCCAGTGGGTATTGACCTGTATGTAACTCTCACACCAGGGTTCTGTAGAAATGGGGAAAGGTAAAACATGCTGGCCATGTATGATCTGAAATACTGCCATGAGGAAACTCGATTTTGGCATTTAATGTTCTTTTTTTGTTTCAGTCTTTAAATAGTGCTAACTGCATCATCCCTTGTACTGTTGTCCCAGCGGTCTAAGGATCTGCCAGAAGGTCTGCATGTGTGGGTCTGCTTCTCCCCCAGGCCTCACAACTGGTGCTAACTCACCGTTCACAGATCAGGGGGAATGGCAGCAAAGCTTTCCTTAGGAGGGTGTGCCAGAGCTTTGGGGTGCTTAAAGGCAGTTTGATGTTTTACAGTGTCTTACATCCCTCCATCACAGTACATTACACACAGGTGGAAGGGAGGCAATGGTTTCTTTGGTGTTTTGGTTGAGTTCTCTGTGCAGTGGAGGGGTGTGCAGCTTAGCCCAAGTTCCCAGTATAAAATCCCTGCCTTCCACCGAGGCAGAGCACAGACCTTGATTTCAGTAGTTCTCTGTGCATGCACTTAGTAGAAATGTTGGCAGTGTGTCCTGGTATTTTGTTTATGCCACAGAAGAAAAAAAAATTAAATCCAAGTGTGTGACAGACTTCAGATGTACTTGGAGTTGATTTGATGTGAATAAACTCAGACTGGCAAAGCACAGGGCCACATAGCAGTGGCAATTTGCAATTTTTAAGGCTCGTGTATGTATGCCCTTCTCTTCACTTCCTTTGTACTGACCTTCTTCACTGTTGTGAACTTAATCTTACAGGTCTTTCAAGGCAGAGAACCTGAATAATTAACTTTAGAGCATTTAAACATGAGCTGAGAGCCTTTCTGTGCCTCACGGCACTGCAAATTGAAAAATTGACATCTTATGATCAACCATAGCTAAAATAAAAACTTTTACATCTGGTCAAGCCTATACTGAACAATTAGGGGAGTGAATTTGTGCCTCTTCCCCATTTATATAAAGTACTCAGCTCTTACCTTCAAGTGTTCTGAGATATTGGACTTTAAACTTGTCACTGCTCCAAGAATGCCCTGAACCTCAGACCAATACATTTTGGGGGCAAATTCCTCATTTGTAGGAAGGAAGAAAATATATTTTTTTAGCAGGTTATTATCTGAAAAAAAATGATGGTTGTCTGCAAGCAACTGATAGGTTTGGAAGGTTAGTGGTAGTCCTGGCAAAGATGGATTAGTGGGCAGAGTGCAGGTGAGGCGGTCGGAGGTGCTGGAGAAATGCAATTTATCACTTGGCTTCAGAGTTTAGTACATGTATGTCCCTGCTGCCTGTGTGCCCTGTGTGAATTCTACATGTGAGGGATAATACTGGTGTCAGCCTCACTTTGAACAGGAGCAGTGCCTTTGCTAGTGAGATATGAATTAGCAGAGGAATTGTAACCACATTAACTGGAAATCCTTTCTGGAAACCCTTTGACCAAGCAGTTTCCTATGTTTTGTTAAAAATGCAAGCTTTTATTTGCCACTTTGTGTATTTGCAAAGCAGAATCTTTATACTGAGGTTGGGGTTTCATTCTGAATTTGGTTTATATATCCCAAATAATTTGAATTATTTCATTAGCCACACTTCCAATCAACCTCTTGCTCACTTTGCTCTTCTAGTGTCCTCTAACTCTGTGTACTTCCCTTTAGCTCCTACAGATTCCCTTGGGCAATGCTGTCTTCTAGAAACTTCAAGTTCTTATATAGGTTACATGGAGGGTTATTTCCTCTTTCAGAAGGAAAGATAATTTTAATTTTAGATGCCTTTACTGAAGTTATTAGCACTGTAAGCAAGCTTGGGAGAGTTAGGCTCATTTGGATTTACTACAAATAGGGAATTTTTTTTCCCCACCAGTAATTGATATGTTCACAGCTAGGATACCTGCCAGGTATCAAGGAAGATGCTAAGGGCATCAGATGATCTTTCTGCTCTTGTCTAATAAAATCAGAGCACTTGTTGAGAAATCTTCTGCAAGGCCAACTGTACTGTTTTTAGTTTTCTGTAGTAAGTGGTCTGCTTTTATAATTGTGGGAAAAAATAGTAGAATACTGGCACCAGAAGAAATCTTGCTGGTGAGGGCAGAGAGACAGTGTTAATGAGAGCACATCTGCTTTTCAAAAGCATCAATAAATTATTCAAAATACTAAAATGCTTCCTGTTCATTTCTACCTATAGCAAAACAGTGCAGTGTTTTGTTGCATTTCTCCACTGGTATAATTTTGACATCTGCTGGTATTCTCTGGTGGAAATGGGGATCTAATGTAATTTGTGGACACATTAAACTTATATGGCCGTGAAAGCAATAACATGTTTAGGAAAAAAAAACCAAAACCAACAAACATGTAGTTTGGATATAATTACATGTAAATTACAGTCTCTGTTTTGATTTTCTAACTGAATTAATCTCTTATCTTGTACAACACACAGGCTAGTTCTATTCCTGAGACAGATGCCTGCTTTTCAGCCTGCTGGAAGTCACCCTGTTTGAATCTTGCAGAGTTTTTTATGTTTCCCTTCAGGCAAAGACACCTGTCACTCATCCTCAGCAAGGCTTTTGCACAGCACTGACAGCAGGCATGCCTTTGCAGGGTGTGCCCTGTTGGGCATATCTCCCATCTCACAACACCATGGAACTCCCTTAGAGGGGCCAAATGTGAGGGTAGCTGAGGGAGTCAATTGCAACTTTGTGAAGGAATTTATCCAGGTGATCCATTACACCAGTGGGTCACACGTTTTGAACAATATAATAGAAATCACAGCAAAATCTGAGAAAGCAATTTTTTGGGAACTACACTGCCTAAACTGTTTTTAAGCACACATCTTCAACAGGATCTGTCATTTGAGATAAGAGTGCAATGCTCTCTTCTGTTCTCAAGTGTAAATGAGGAGCAGCTTTGCTTTGTTATTCCAGCCAGCACAAGCAGGGGCAGACTCTGTCTCCTGAGTCCTGTAAGTGTCAATGGCTCCTGACACGGCAGCTCCAGGACCCAAACGTGGGCACTGCTTCAATTACATCTTGCTCAAGCATGGTCCATGCCTGCCTCTGCCAAGCAAAATAACTTCAATTACTGTATTCCTCATCCCTTCATGAATCTCTTCTTTCCACAAGAAACTTGACCACTAGTCTTGACCACCAGCGAAACGCTGAATTGACTCACCACGGTCAGACTTGAGTACAGAATCTTTTTGCAGATGAAGATGTCAAAAGGCAATCTGCAGTGAGAATGACAGCATGATTAACCAGACTGAGGCCTAAGTCAGAAGTAGCATGGACCACTGGGAAATTAGGCACCAATTTTCACCGTCGAGATTGGCTGTGATAGGGCAGTATATCCTAGCAACAGCATCAACCTTAACCTGACCATCACTGCAAAACCTAATTTTGTTGTGTTATCTGTTTCAATATCTTTCAATCAAAAAAGTCTTTAAACAGAAAGTAAACATTCACATGTCACTTTTCCTGGAAGTGCTTTCTTGTCTAATTGGGAAATAGCTAATTTCATGAATTAGAGGTTACAGAAGATTTAACACTGATTTCTTTTACCTTGTCTTCTTCCCAAAGTGTTGTGGGAAAGGCTTAGAATGCTTCCTTGCAGTTGCAACAGGTTAAGAAAGATTTTAATGTTTTAATGTAACAGTTTTATTCTCGCTTAGGATAAAATCTTAATCTTTAAATCCATGTTTCAAAGCTGCATGGTGTGGGTTGGACCCATCATGAAACCGCTTTTTAGAAAACTTACTAGTAGATAGTAGGGTCAACTTTCATTAGAAAAACTGTGGTATTAACCACTTATTTTCATGAAGGGTCTATACATCACATGTGAAGAGAAGTATACCTTAAAAATCCTTTTATTTAAAGGATAATGTAGCTGTCTTCAAAGAGCATATTTTAGTTTGCTTCTTACCTAGTAAAGGATTTCACATTCCAACTGTAATAAGTGCATTACTTTGCATATTTTTATAAAGGTACTGTCATGGTCTCAGCAGTACAGTTTTTGTGAGCTTTGAGTGGCACTGGGAAATCTTTGGGCAAGGCAAATATGCTTTGGGGTGGACACTCATAACACCAAACTTGAGTGGACATATATTTCATTCAGGCATTGTTATGCAAAATATCTCTGTTTTCTCACACTGTTTTTCTGATTTTTGTGTACATATATGAAGGCACTATGTTTGTGTGTATTTATGTAGGTATAATCTGTAAGAACAGGTGAGGAGCCTTTTTCTATGTCCTGCCAGTTCTAGAGCTGGTTCTGCAATGACAGTGTGACTGTCCAGGACTAGAGCAGCAAATCTGAGACTCATTCGTTCCCCTTTGGGGGAGATTCCACCCCACAATTTCAAAAGTGGGCAAGCTTTCAGCTAGATAGAGAGTTCTCTGGGGTTACTGTCTTTAAGGAGTTTTGAAAACCTTGAGAAGGTGGTAATTTTTTTACTCTAATTTTCATGGAGATTTGCCAATAGATCCCATAGACTTGATATTAAAAGGCTGTGCATGTTTTATACTGGTGTGTGCATGGTAACCTCAATAACATGAACAGGTTTGAACATGGTTATTTAAATGTAAATTCCATACCATGCTTCAGCATCTAGGTATAGGAAGCTATGTTTCCCAAGCTGTCAAGTACCTGAAGTATCTCTAATTGTATTGGGATTTCTGGGCATATATCACTCCTGAAATTCAAGTCAATTCTATCAGAAAACCCAGATTAGGTTCAGAGTTCAATATGCGTTCATTAAAATTTCCAAATTTTGGAACAGACACCAGGAATATAGTATTTTTAGCACACAATCCAAACATAATAGCTTTGGATAGTAGTAGTTGTTGCAAGACCCATACTCATAAAAAGTAAACTCCTTCTCAGTCTACCAGTTCTGGGAGATCAGAGCCACCATTTTGTAAAATTTGCATGAAAACAGAGTAGAGCCAGAGAAATACCCCACTGGCATCCTGCTATAATGGTTAATTTACATGTGGAACATGTATTCTTAGCTTCCAGGAAAAGTTTGAAAATCTAGACGTGAAAGTTTGTCATGCTGTGAGCCAACTGTCCCATATTGATGCAAAAAGGAGAGAGAAAAAGCCAAGAAAATGCTTTAATTGATTCATCAATGCACCAAAGTGTGAACAGGCGTGATGAAGTGTAAAGAGGGATGTGACACCAATGTGGCAGAGCTGTCACAGTGGAAAGGATTTCCTGCAAAAGTGATGGCACTTAAATGTTATCCAGGCCTCCTGTCTAAGCTTTCATATTCCCTGGAAAGTTATGTCTTAGGGGAAGTGTCTGAGGAACTTGTGAGCAGCCAGGCATCATGCCATCTCAACAGGTAAACACACAGACTGTGAAGAGCCCCTGCTTGTAGCAAGTTTGGGAGTTATGGGGAGTAGGTAATCTCAGGCAGAGCTAAACCCATCCACAGAGAGATTATCTTGGGAGAGAGGTGGTGATCATTAGCAGTGCCCAAAAACATCAATTTAAGCCAAGTTTAAATTAGGATTAATATCCTTGTTATTGAAATGATGCCCTCTGCAAGGTAGAATGCAGCAGCTCCTAGGCATTGGGTATTGGACTGTATTGCAGAATGGTAGAGTATGACTGTGAAGGAGAAGCTATTGATAATGAAATATAATTATAGCAGATGGATTTGAGCCAGAGTGTTGTACTGAAGGGTTGTTGCAAAGTTCTCTAAGGGATTTTTACTAAAGAGATTGTAGTGTGCATCTCATCCAAAGAATAGGAAATCAAAGAGGGTGGAAGCCCTTAGAGTCACTCTGAGGTTTTGGCTCTGGATTCATTTGATTAACTGGGTATGAATGTTACTGATTTAATATTGATGCTTCTTACAACACCTAAAATCACTGCAGTGGATGTATTCAGTATGTTTAATTTGCTTGCAAGGGATTAGACATGGGAATTACTCTGAAAGGGGCTTTGCCAACTTTGGAGAAATGTGTTTGGGAAGGAATCCCTACCATTATGACTTAGGCCATTTGCTTTTGCAGAGATGCATCAGCTCCTTTCTAGCTCTGGGAAACCAGAGATTCAAATACAGTCTTGAACAGAAAACTGGCAGAAGTACAAATGCAAGCAAATGTGTGTTGTTACTACTACAGTTACTCTGCCACTTTGAAAATCGCCAGTCAGGTTCCATTTGGAGTATCTGCAATTCTGCAATGTATTATAGGAAGGACATTGCTGACTGAGCTTGTAAAAGTGCAGTGGAAGGCAAACAAACACATGATTTAAGGTTTTGGAAGAATGACTTATAAAGAAGGATTGAACTGACCTGTATTCTGTAAGTTAGAGGAAAAAGATTTGGAGGAGTGAGGAATCCCGGAATGGGCAAAAAAAATCCTGAAGTCATCTGGAGATAGATATATGTTCTAGTGCACATATAGCATCACCAAATCAATGGCATGTCTGAGGCTAATTTAGACCACTATTAACTGTCTCATCATAAGATGAATGACTGCTGATCCAAGACCCTGTGCCTGGGGCTGTGTCCAGGCAGGAGCTGGGGGGCTGAGGTGCCTTGGGCCAGAACATCAGGCAGCAGCTCAGCATAGGCCTGAACTCATTTTATCAAGGGCCTGGCTGGCATCATACAAAATAGGGGGTTTTGACTGATTTTTAGGTGAAAATCCCCCTGTACCTTTCCAGAGGTTTCTGGAAACCTCAACCCAACTAAGAAGGACAATACAGGAGAGGATGTAAGTGCTCCTTAAAAAAGAAGAAAGTGTTGAGGTGAGGTGAAGAGAGGCGGGAACTTACCTCAGGCAGTAAGAGTCAGCAGATGTAGGGAAAACAGGGTGTGCTTTCTAAATAAGAAAGAAAAAAAAAGTGGGCTGTTTTCTTTTATTAATCAGAGAAGGTGGAACCAAAGCAAAAGTGTTAAAGGTCAGAAGACGTAGGAATTATCTTTAAGTAGGGTCTAAATTTAGAAACATTTAGAAAGTATGGCCTTGAGTGCTGCTGAGAAGACACGAGAGCATAATGCTGACTCAGAATCTGAGTTCAAAGCAGTTCATTTGGTTCCTGCTTGGTTCATTTGGTACTCCAGCTAAAAGGAAAGGAAAGAAGGGCAGAGTCTGAACTGGTGGGTTTATGTGTTCAGCTCCCTAATTTCTTGTGCAATTGTAAAGACCAGTGCAGCAGGGGAGGATAGGGGTGTGTGCCAGCCAGCTACACACTTTATATCTTGAAAGATGTGTGTGTGATGTTGTCATTGCTGCTCTCAGTGAGATATTACACGGAGTATTTATTGTGTTGCACTGTGCACTACCTGTAGTGAGAAAGATTTTGAAACATTCCCATTTGTGCCTATTTGCTCCTATTTTCACAAATCTACCACAGGAGAAATGTCCAGTCGTTCAAATCTTATTTAACATTTCCATCAACACAGCTCTTCTGATTTTTCTGAATTTTTAAGATCTGAATCTTTATGTATATGGAGACAAATGCTCCTCTCCTGTAAAACAATTGGGATCTGGGTCTTTAAGGATGAGTTTGTGAGACGCCTAAAAGTACTTTTGCTAGGAAAAATGGATTTCCAATCAGTATGATATCAGACGAAATTGAGTCTTTCACTTAAAGATAATTTGTACAAAGACCAAAAAATTACCATTGATTTTTAAGTTCCAAATTGTACCTTTCTTTCAACTGCAAATATAGCAGAGGCAGTAATAGGGACACAGGCCAGAAGGGGTTTGAGATTTCTCTGTCAGTAGTAAGAAGACAGCTCGGGTTTCCCCACTGCACAAGGAACTGCTGGGTGGAGATGAATTTCTCAGCCAGCCACATGCTACCTCTGTCAGAAATGAGAAATGCTGCTAGGAAAGAATCTCAAAGACAGGTACTGGGAATAAAAAAGGGGAAGAGATCAAACAAAAGGCCTTTAATAAGAATTTAAGGATTGCTGCCAAAAGATCACGGCTTTAAAGGGACAAACTGTTTTCATGCCATAGGAGAAACTGGACTTTTAGGACTTTATAGGGAAACTTACATTCATCTAAGGAACAAGATCAGTGTAGACAATATGAATATCTAGCTTTTTCTTGATTTGATACTCATCTATCTAAGGAATAAAACTGTCCCATGCCAATCATATTTGAATATCCTGCAAGCATGAATATCCAGCTCTGAAAAGTATTGATATGCTATTTTTCCTTACTGACTGTCTGGAAAGGTGGATGGGAAAATGAAATGGTGTGACCATGGTCACACAAAAAATTGTGACAAATTGTACAGCTTACTCAGACTAATACCCTGTCTTCCTTCAGCCATTCTATGAAAAATGCTGATGTATCATATTGGGCTAGGGATTTCGTGATGGGTAAAGCACAGGGACAGGTTTAATGCTGGTAACATCAGAGTCCTGTATTCTGTGTTTTCTGTTGCATGTTCTCACCCATCTATCAAACCAAACACATGAGGAACCCCAAAAGCTTTATAGGTAAGAAACTTAACATACATCACCAAGCTTGGAAGACACTAAAAGAATTTGTGGCATTGGAAACTTAAAACTGTTTCAGTAGCTGAGTTATGTAGAATTTGTAACAAGGAGCAAGAGCACAGCTGAAATGTGTGTGCTGCCAGCAAAGTGCAATATCATGTCACCTCTTGCCAACTGGCTGATATTAAAGGTGTGTTTTGTCTTCTACAGCCACAGATATTCCTTACATTGCATTAAAGGAGATGGCTTGGCCTATTAAAATGTCTAAATCTCCTGAATCTCACAAACTGCCCCCAGTCACTCACTTCTGGCCAGCAGAGCTCCATGAGCTGCAGGGCCATTGTGGAATGCTTGCTACAGTGGGGTTATGGGGCTTCTGCCTCTCCCCTCGCACCCACAGAGGAAACTCTTCCTCCCACAAGAAAATCCCACATTGTCCTGGAGAGTCCCTGCCCACAGAGCCTTTCCAAGGCAGGTCTGAGCTGACTTAGAATGAAGAGGAAGCTTCCAAGGAAGAGGTGTGGTGAATCTGAGTTTGGGGAATCTATGCACATGGAGTGGGGCAGGTCTTCACGTGGTGCCTTGGGCCAAGGACAAAGCAGGCTCAGCTGCTCTACAGCAAAGGATTGGCAAACTCTGTGTGTGCTCAGCTCCTGTACTGGGTTCTCTGTCAGTGCTGGGTTTCTTCTATGTTTTTGGGTTCTTTAATTTATAGTGAGGATTTTATCCTTGACCAAGTCCCTGTTTTGTGCAGGGCACAATTCCTGCAAGGACACTTGTCCTTTTTTTTTTCTTTTTCTTTCTTTTTTTTTTTCTTTTTCTTTTTCTTTCTTTTTTTTCCTGTCTTTCTTTTTTTTTTCATCATGCATGTACACAAAGAGAAAGCATCTACAGCTTTCTAAATATCTTCAGCAATGTCTCTGCTCTGTGGTCATGAAGAACTCATATCTGTGAGCTGGAAAAAGGGGCATTTTTTTTCCTCTGTGGGTCAATAAAGTGATAGATGTATTTGAGCAGAACTGCAGTAGAAGGCACACACTTCATTGTGTTGTAGAAATAGCTGAAAAGACAAGTTTATACTGAAGTGGATAATATTGGACTGTCTTGCAATGCACTAAAATAAACTAGAGAAGATTGCCAGGACTATGCATATTCACTTGCATCAGCTTTCACATCTCTGTATGATACACATTATGGTGAGCAGCAGATTTGGATACAGTCTCCACTGGGTAAAAAGCGAAGGTAGCTAGGTTTTTGCAAAAGTAATCCATACTGGGTTTACATTTAGATACATCAAAATCTGATTTTCCTCTCTCTGTGATCAACCTTGCTTGATTTCAGAAGAGATATTCTGGTTTTGTGCTTGTGGAAAGATGAGAATCCCACTCCTGGAGCTGATTTTTTTTCCTCATTACCCACATGCTGAACATTATTGTTGTTCCTGCCAGGTGCTGAACCCCTCTAGGGATGTCTTGGCTCTCACTGCAGTACCCAGCCCATTACAAATTCTGCATTTCAGCCCAGTTGAATCCTGCAGTCCTATGAAAATGCACAAGTGGTTGAAGATTAGCAGGCAGTATTTTAAGTCAGCAATTTGTATTCTACTTGGTTCTAAAGTAAAGAAATAATGTTGCTGACTTTTCCCTACACTGTTTTGAAACTCCTAAATATCTGCACGTAACAGATTTTATTACATCAACAGCAGACAGCTAACTTAATATTTTAAGGACTTTTATAAGTACTTTTTTCAGACACAATCAGCACTGAACAGTGATGAGCTCTGCTTTCCAGGTCAGGTTTACAAAAGAATGTAGGTAGTTTAAGTTTTTGTCAGGGGAAATCCATGGTAGATTGGCACAAATGTCTAAGCACACACCTATCTGCCCTCACAGACACTTGCATACCTTTGCTTAGTGTGGCTAGTCTACAAATATGTAAACTGAGATATGCTAAAAAATCATATTTGAAATATGTCAGGATGAATCCTCGATTGAGTATGCTGGATATAAACTTTTTTTTAAAGTGTTAGCATAAACTTCACATGTATTTCATGAAAAATTTCTATTTGAAATGTCCCAATTAAAAACTAAACCCCTAAGCACTAAAACCCTAAAACTCCTTGTGCTGACCCAATGGAAAAGCCTGCAAATTATTCAATAGGTCTCAGAACTCTTTCATTTCTTTCCCTTAGAGGACTGCTTTGGCCATTAGGCAGAGCTGCTGATTAAAGCAAGTAGAGTCTTGTAGAATTTCTGAAGTAGCAAAAAGTAACCTCAGAGGCTCTGGGGGTTAGTGGAGAGGGTTTCACCTTGGGAGAAAACATTACTCCAATTCAAATGAAATTTCAGCTACCACATGCCCAGGTGCTCGGGGGAGAGCTGCATGCCTGGAGCACAGGGAAGGAGGTGGCAGGGCTGCAGCATCACTGCCTGGGCCCCAGGATCCAGTGTAAACACATAAAATCCCTTTCCCAAATTGCCTCTAGAGCCTCCACAGCAAGGTTCATGTACTGTGACTTCAAGCTGTGAAAAAAGCTCTCAGGTGCTGCAGATATCTTGGCTGACATTTGCTTCCCTTAGACTGACAAATGCTCCAGCTCTGGGTAATGACCAGGACTGAAAGAGAGTCCTGGTGCAGCTGCTGCCCTGTGGGGTGGGGATTCTGTGCCACCCCTCCAAGAGAGACACTTGAATCCCTTTTGAATTTACAGATCAGATTTCCTGCAACACTGGCAACAGCAGCTCTGCCACTCAAAGGGCAAAGCAGATGAAAAGAGCTGTTTCTGTGCAGCTCTCACACAGGTATAGGAGCTCCAGGGACAGCAGAACTTCTGTCTGGGTTGGAGATTTTTTCCCATTTTGTCTGTTCTGAATGCTGCTGCTCTTGATAACTTCTGTCTGCAGCATCTTGTGATTGCTCCTAAACTTTGTGCATCTTGTGTCAGGCAGTGTCTTTAATTTGGAGATGCTTTATCTCCGTTGTATTGCAAAACTTCCTCTGTTTAAGGTGTTAAGGTAATCAAGAATAAAACATATTGGCCAAATTCCCTGGTAGAATAAGCAGGTAGAGGTCCCCTGACTCTAATGGCTTCTGACAGCTGTGAACTTGATCCCATACCTTCCTTGCATAATAAGATTTAAAATAATGTGAGTTTAAGGTAAGGCAGGAAGCCCTGGATGAAATATCTTATTGCATTGATTTGTCTCTTATTGTCTGTCCTATGAGAATACCCAAGTTGCAAATAAAGGGTCAAGAAGGACATTTAGCAATATATGGTTTATACAGTATTAAAAGACCATCTCACAGTTAATCATATGATTAATTTCTACAAGAAGGCTCCACTAAGTCTGCAATAAAAAGAAGTAATGGGGTTTTATAATAAAATTGAAAAGCTTCTGTGATGCACACTGAAGTCTTTTATATAGAAAGGTAAGAAAAACCAATTGTCTTCCTTTCAGTCCATAGATTGCTGCAACAGCTTTCTCTGTGAGAGTCTTGGGCCCTGGAATGACATCTACTCCTGGCTTGAAATGGTCAAGTCATAGGGTATGTTTTAGGACTCTTTTCCTTTTGGAGAATGTTTGTAGAGAGTGAGAGAAGTTTCATAAACTGCCTCATGTGCTGTTATTTGGTTACTGAGATTTTATAGTAAGAGTTGTTGATCTACAGGAGGTTTGATGCTGAGGTGTATAGGATGGCACTGTAATTGTGTAAGAACTGCCTGGTCCCTCAGAGATTGTGTGGAGGCACACATTCACATTTCAAATAGCAAGGATTAATCTTACTGCAATGCTACACCAGCCATTGTTGTAGTGACCTGGCACTTATGCTCTGTATTATGAGCATTTCCAGCAAGCACATTAAATTCCACTGGAAATCTCAAGATGTATATGAGGACATCAGCTTTCCCGAGGACTAGAAAGATCAAGGATTTGTGAAAAATGCCTAGTTGAAAGAGGGAATCCAGAATACTGATCCACTGGCAAACCCTGCTGTAAACTGGCTTCAATTGGGTCCTACTCCAAACTGAAGGGAGTTTGCTTCCATGGGACCCTGGGAGAGAAAGCCTCAGCTGGTGAATTCCAGTTCTCTGCTCACCCAAGAAGGTGGTACTTTTTGAAAATGTCAGAGAGGTCTCCTGTACTCCATTTGGGATACAGCAATGTTCCATAGCAGCTCTCTCTGCTCACAGGAAGCAATTTTTTCTGCCAAGTCACATTTGCAGCCCCAGTACTGAGGCCAGAAGTAGGTTTGGCAATGCACAAGTGGTCCAGGTGAGCCTGAGGTTTGAGTCTGTTAGGGGGATTTCTGTAGCACTGTACATTTCCTGTGTATGGATATGTATTTTACTAAATTTACTGTGCCAGTCCAATCACCAGTGATTAGTCAGTATATAATATTTTCAGGAAAGTAGTTACTGTGACACTTGTTCTTAATGTTCCTTGCTTAAACTGTAGTCTGGAAAGTACTTCAGTTTACCCCACTGTAGATAAACAGAAGTGTAGCAAGGTGCCTTTGGCCACTATTTGCACAGAGGCCACTACTTAAAGCATTTTATCCAAATTAACAAAGTCTCCTAGGCTCCAGAAGACCAGGAATTCCTAACTGGAACAAGCCATTAACCACTGATGTCCTGCTTGGCTGTAAATATGATTGTGAAAAACCTGCAGAGACTTCCAGTCTTGTCCTCAGGGAAGACCAAAAAAATAGCTGTAAGACCAGACTGACAGTCCCACACGTTCTGAATCTGAAATTATTTTGGTTGATGAATCAGAAATTCCCCAAGTCCTTTATGAGAGTCAAATATTACTCAAAAAATTTTCACTTCCTGGAATATTGTCTGATTTTTTTCCTCAACGTGACTTGGAACACAGCCCCTTGAGATGAGGCTGTAGTAGGGTTCTGGCTCTTTATAAACAGAGTATGCTGTTAATATAAAAAGGAGTTTCTCACTTTTTATAATGTCTGCATAATTTTTAAATTTTACTCAGGTAATCTTGCGTTTGTGTAAACTCGCAAATCTTAAGCATGTAATAGGAATAATTATTTCAAAATATTTTAGTTTTCCTTATTAAAAAGAAAAAAAAAAAAAAAACAAAAAGAAAAGAGCAAAAAACCCCAGACAACTAGCAAGAGTTATTTCAACCTATCTTTATGTGCAAGTATTCTGGATTTGACCAATGTGAAGGTTTTCTAGCAAAACTCCAACATGATTCCAGTTCTAAACCCAGAGACCCTCTTTAAGTCTACAGAGGCTCTTTTGGGGTCAGTACCTCAATTGGAGTTGACATATGCCTTATTTTGGGGTTTTTTTGGTAGTTCAGGAGTAGTAGGAGCACCTTGGTTTATGCAAGTAGAAAGGTCTCCAGGGAATTTTGTGCTAACTCTTCTTCAAAAAGGCCTCCTGATTCTGACTGACTCATGTAGAAAACGTCTTCGGGCAGATTTAGTTCATTGAGAACTTCACAAACTTCAATACAAAGTTTCTCCCTTTAGTTTATACTAAAACCCTTTTTCCTTTTAAGAAGTAAAAAAAAAAAAAACAACACAAAAAACCCAAAAAAAACCCAAAAAACCAAAAAACAAACAAACAAACAAACATAAAAAACCACCAAAGAAAACAAATGAGATTAAGAAATGTCAGATCTACAAAGATGGGCAAGCTGGAATGAAAGCATTGCAAATATACAGCCATAATATAAGAATATAAGCAGTTTGAGCAGCCCAGCTGTAGAGTTGCATGTAATTTCAAAGATGTACAATGAAAGCAAGCTAAATAATTTTTAGAAGCAACCAAAGAATGTCAGTGTCTGCAGGTCTCAAAAAACACTTAAGGCTGAATATCAGGCAGGAACTGATCTCTGGATTTGTAGGTTTGTTTGCTATTATGGTTTTTACAGCATGCTGAGATAAATTGATGTTTCTGCTAAAGGGATTACATACCTTGGAAATCTCCCAGACTGCCGAATCTGCCTTTAAGAAAGCATTTCTTATGAGATCTTCCCTAATGCACTAAATATCCTTTTGGATTGAGGGCAAACTGGAAATACTCTATGATGCCTCTTCTGCATTGCTTAGTAAGAGTAGAACAAATCCCTGAGTCCTTATAAAATCATTACTGAAATTATTAGGCATTTTGTCTGATTAGGGATCGACTTTAAACTGAGCAGAAGCTTCATGACTTTTCCCCCTGGGACTTCCAAGGCTGATCAAAGTTAGATTACTAATGCTCTGTGACTTATTCCCTTATGACTAAAATTTAAAGGGCACAAAAATAGGTTGAAACAGGAGACAGTCATCAATTCTAAATATCGGAAAACCTGTTAATCTCAGAGGCACAAGTGAAACACATGCATATGTATTTTATTTTTCATGTATTTCATACATGAGCGTGAGCACATTTTCATTCTCATCTTTCATGGGTCACCTTGAACACATAAGCATGTGAAATTATGGGAAGCAGACTTAGTATTATGTTACCTGCAATATTGATGTTGAAACTCAAACATGTAACAAAACAATCACTGCCACAAAAGCATCAGGCTGCAGTGTCACACATGCCACTTCAAACTATGTTCATATGGGTCAAAAATTATGGAAATTTTCCTCTTTATAGATATGAATTCTTTAAATTGTGGTTCAGAGGATGCAGGCAGTGTGTAGGATAATAACTTTTGTGGGTGGGATCCTTGTCTATTACTGTCAAAGGGAAAATTCCACTTTGTCATGGGAACAAAACTTTATTATTTGTCGTCACATCTGCCCTGATAATATCAACCTTGGCTGCTTTCCCCAAACTACATGAAGATGTAAGCAGTTGGCAGACCTGATGACAATATGTAAATTACTCAGAGTGACCCTAATCTTGTATAATAAATGCCAATTTGACTCTAAATTTGTTAACAATATTTTAATGTGGTAATTGAGGTCAAGGGAGACTCCAGTTAAATGCTAAGCTATCTATAACTGTCAGTGTTAAATAGTACTTAGGTATCCTTGCTGAAAATCAGATACCAGGTTAACATATATCATTGGTCTTTGCAGCCAGAAATCAAATAAAGTGTATTAGTCTTGGCAGCATGTAAGTATATTAGTTTAGAAATGTGCAGCTGCAACTATCCATAGTTTTTGTGAATTTTTTTTGTATTACAACAGACCTTTAATTGCACTTTTTCCTGTTCTGTATATAATTTTGATTGGAAATCAAGTAATAAATACATGCCTAAAGGCCTCTGGAAATTAACTGGCATGTTTCTGTTCTATCAGCTGATTGACGAGGTTCAATTTTAACCATTCTATTCATGGTTTCACTTATCATTGCTTCTTTAAAATGTTCCCAACATCTTGATAGACTTCCAAGTGATGAACTTCTACAGCAATTACACTGCACTGAAATGATTTTGTCTATTAAAATATTCTGATTTTCCCTGAAGGTGTTGGTATTCATTAAAAAAATGTGTAGGTAATTGTGAGCCTGTATGTGTCTATTCCCTTATTACAGCTTGGGTGTAACTGCAGCAGGTACAGGGGGGTTTATGCAATAATCTCCCTCATTCCCCTGCCATTTAGCATGGAAATGAAGGGTCCTCTCTTTCCCTTATAGCCAGGCACAAATAAATCCATAATAGGTCACATTAACAGACTCTTGTAGACTCAAGGAAATCCAAAAATTTATTTTTTAAAATGTGGGAAAGATGGGGATTGTTTTTGTCGAGTGCATTTTTTTTTTCTTTCAGTGTGTGTTTCACCTGAGTGTTGTTTCAGCTGAAGCAGAACTGTGCAATTTCCTCATCCTAGTTTTGTCCCTTGTTAAAAAGTCTCTACGTTCAGCATAAGAGAGAACTTTTTCCCTGCTGGAAATCAGCCTCCTTCAGTGCCATCAACCCCAAAATTGCAAGGGAAATCATTGATTGAGAGGAGTGGTCTGTCTCTCCTTACACTCCAGGCAGCAGCACACAGCAGCTCTGGGACCACCAGTGGAGTCTCCTGTGCAGCGTGTGTGGAAGAGATGATGTGAAAAACACGAGTGCCTCATTTTCTCTGGTGCCAGATAAGGAGAATGGGGAATCCCCATGCAGCCCTTGGCACTGGCATGTACTTTCTGTGCACTGTGGGACAGTTACAGAATTTCTTTGCACCACCCTCAGGGGTGAGGAGAGGCAGAGCATTCAGATTTTGCATGCACAGATGCTGCTCTTTATAACAGGGCCTCAGACACTTCACACACTTGGATGCTGGGAGCTACTGGTGAAACATGTTGGGTGAGAAAGAGAGGGGTTGAAAGTTCTACAGAATAGAAAGGAGTTCAGTAACAGAAATAACTTTAAAATAATACTTGTGGAAATTGTGGAGGTCCTTAGCTCATTTGGTTCCAGCAATGCTTGCTCAGGACAGACAATAACTGCTTCTGTGGCACTCCTTACCACCGTGGCTCTGCTCTCAGTGAAGCACTGTGTGTGTTAATGGCCTAATAACAGTGATTTCCAGTAGGTTTGGAGGAATTACTGCATAATTCAGGATTTCAAACTTGAATAAACAATTCGTATTCAGTTTTGATTCCAGAAAGGATAGACAATATCTTATTTTATCTGATCCTTTAAATATAAAACATTGTCTTCCATTCTGAACACTCAGGACTCTGTAGAGTCATTACAGCCTATAATTATCCTGACATCTATCTCAGCTAATCTGGTTGGTTTGGGTATTGTTTAGCACCTTGTAAACTTTGCAGATCTTATAGGTCTGCGCTGGCTGAATCACAAGATAAGTAATAACTTCAATAAAATCTGTTTTGGTGGAAACACTTCATGATCGAATTTACAGAACAAGTTAAAAAGTTCTGTGTATAATCCCTCCCTCCTTATTAGTGCTCATAAAGTGTAACACTACTATAAACTATAAAGTACGTTTATCCAGTGAATAAAGGCACAGCATGATAAACCAGTTAAACAAAAAGCTGCTGTTAAATTTAAGCAGATTCGGTTATTTCTGCTTGCTCTGATTTCAGGCTCCCGTTGCAGGCAGTGGGGATGTTTGTCTGGGGGAAGAAGGGAAGGGCTGGACAAGGACTTTAGGATTTAGCCCCAGGCTTCAAAGTGGATTTAATAAAAACAAGTAATAACCTGCAACTGTAAACCCTGCAAGGTATAAGGAAGGGGAGGGTTGGCTGCAAATGACCATGCTTTTCAATACCAGTGAAGTGTGGACTATTCACAGTTAACACAGTAAATCTTGAAAGTCTGATTCAAATCCCTTTGTGCTTGTTACACAGACTCTGAATCAGGTGAGTGGTTTGTGCATTCACTGATCAGCATAACGTTTCTAGAATCATCAGTCATTCTCTATTAGAGTGGTTATCATTTCACTGATGCCCAAATACATTAAAAATTGCATCACAAATGCCATTAATTCTCACCTGCCTGTTTGCAAATTACCCTCCAGGTATTAGTGTGGCACCTGAACAAAAGATTGTGATATAATCTGGAGAAGTAGCACTATCAAAATCCCCACCAAGACTGAATGCAGTGTCTTGATTATCACACCTTCACATGTCATTTAAGAATAATGTCCTTGTCTTTATTGGGAGCCAGGGCTGACATACAAAAACATTATTAGTAGCTCGGCTGGAGCAGCTGGAGCAGGGCAGTGGCACTGAATGCAGAAGAAGCAGTTCAGCCACAGAGCATCTTTTGTCTAGCAGCATTTCCTGCTCATCCTCAAGGGAATTCAACTAAACCCTGGATATTCAAACCCAGAAAATTGCTCTGGCCTTGGCTGGACTAATAGAAGTCAAAACTTCAATCAGGCACTTATTAGTTACTTTGCACACGCAATATAAGGTGCCTTTGTTGGTGGCAAACAAGTGCAACTGCAACTTGGAATTGACAATGAATTTTTTTGCTATCTTTGACTGCTCAATATAAGGTTAGGATTGGGTCATGTACCAGGGCTTTTACCAAATTAATGCTATCGGGGGAATTAGGCTTAAATGGAATTCTTTCTATCTAAACAATTTAATCTAGTTTTTCTCTGTGGTTTTTCTTTGTCAGTTGGTATGAGTTTATAAAATAATTCAGACAAGTCGACAAATGAAACAATACATAAAATGTCATGTTTTGAAAAAGAAACAATGGTGTAGGCGTCAGATCTTGTATTGCTGCTTAAACCTGAAAGTTCTAAGCAGCTTCTGGTTTTTTTCTTTGCCTAAGATTTTCCAACTTGCTTTTGATAGGAGATACGAGTTTAGGTTAAATCTAGGATATTTCCCTGGATTTTACAAAGGTAATTTGTAGTTTTACTGAGATCTATGCAATATTGTCAAGTATTTACCATGAGTAATTCTGTACTGCTATAATGAGAAATTGTTCATACACAACTCAGTTAAATGCCACCACATAAAGACTATTTCTTTATAAATGAAATCTGCAGAAAGCAACCAAAGATGCACCTTGTACATTTGCCTTTCAGGGTGATGCCTGATCACATGAAATGACAAAGCTGTTCTTGCCCCACGGGTTATTCCAGGTGTAGAACGTGACCAGAAATAGAAAAGAAAAGCAGCAATGTAAGCAATATGAGGATTTAGTGAGGTTCCACAACACTGTCTGACTTCAGATTCACAGATTAGAAGAATAAAAGCAAGTCTAAGCACAGACTTTCTAACTTCACAGTTGGTGGACTGATGAATGCAGAGCTTGTATTTGACTGATGACTCCAAATCTCACTGAAAGTACCTGAGGACTGACTCCACTTTCGACCTGCCTGAGTCAGAAAGAAAACCTTTCAGAATCACCCTACAAACATCCCATGCTGCCCACAGGAATCATGGCCAAGACTATCAAAAGGAACCTCTTGGAGTTGTTGAGGTCTTCAAACCTTGTTTATTTCAGGTGGGAGTTAAAACCGACATTCTTGTTTCCTGAGCTGAAACAGTCAGGGCTCTGCAATACTCAAACAAAAATTTTTGTTTTACTCACACTTACATGTTTAGCTTTTTATTAGATTTCAGATTTGCTTTGTATCTCCCTTCTTTTTTTGACAACATGTACATTGACAGTCTTAAGGATAACTTTAAGCAAAGTTTAAGTGAAAAATATTTATAATAAAAATGGAGAATAATTTTCCTTTAATAACATGACTCTATCAGCAACAGGGAGGGAAGCAACTTTATGGAGTCAAATCATATGCTCCAAGAATTTAAAATTAAAATTGAAGGATGAAAAGAAGTCTGGATGGTAAATTTTTTGTACAATGGTATCAAAGCTGGCTCTCAAAGGCCACAGTAGCTAATAAAAACTGTAAATTCTCTACCAACAAAAGCCTATGTGACCTAAATGGCAACATACAGGTTTTCTATAAATGGTGCTGTTTGTTCTTTATTACATTAACAACATTTTGCATGTGTTTAATCAATGGACTTTTAATCAGTTAATTTTGATTGTACTTGTGTGCTTATTTTGATAAATTATTTTAATATACTCTAATTTTAACTGTGTAACTATAGGCTGGTAGTCAATGAAGTTTAATTTGAAAGGAGTGCTTTCACCACTGACAAGAATTTAATTAACTTTTTGTATTTTTCATGGCTTGGAAGCAATCCTTTGTAGTCCTACCACCTGAATGAATTGTGCATGATAGTGGAACATAGCTAGGGCTTTTTGTCTCAAGATATTTGCCAATTTAAACCCCATCAAGAAGTTCAGGTACTCTCTATATTGGTTGCTGATTGACAGCACTTTACAGACTGCTAAAATTTCTGTGATGACATCATGCAAATAATGTTCCTCTTTGAATATTATACCACATGATTATTTTGTTAGATCTTACTTTATGTTCTTTGAAATAGAAAGAGATAATTTTTACTAACAACGTTTACGTCAACTTCCAGATGGTGTGAAACAATTTTAAGATTTTTTTTTAATATTATCTTTAGATCCATCACTTCTGTACAAGTGTGAAAATTTGCACCATAAGAAGTGCTTGGAAATACAGGGAAGGAGCTGAAATCAGTTGTAGGCAATTTCTCTCTAGTTTTATTTCACAGTGCATACATTAAACCAAGATGATACAGCTGTTTGGCCCTTTTTTAAATGCTGAGCTTCCCCCTTCCTGCCACACCCAGAAGAGGCAGTGCAGAGTGGCCCTGTGCTCTTATCTCCCTGCCCTTATCACTGACTTTCCCAGTCTCCATTCTTCAGTAGCACAGGGATCCCTGGGGACCTTCATCCCCATCCTTAATGCTCCCACTCCATGGCTGACAGAACAGGCCCCATCTGCTGGGCTGCCACTCTGGATCCTCACTGCAGCTCCAGGTTTGAAACCCCCTTCTTCCACATGCACTGAGAGGCTCTCATGTGGTTCTTGACTGTCACCTGGGAATTCTCCAGGAAAGAACAGGGAAGGCTGACTTCTCAGAGTCCCTCATGCCTCGGCATGATTCCCTGCAGTCCAGTCTCCAGGTCTCTTTCAGTCATGCCTTAACCTTTCTGCTGCTCTCTCTCTTATCTGGAACAACCATTGAAGGATCTTCACTCAGTGGTTCTTGTCACTCAGTCACTTATGAAAATGGGTTTCATTGAGGTACTCCTCCTCCTGGATATTTATAGGGTCCTCAGATAGCTTCTTTTTTTTTTTTCTTTTCTTTTTTTCTTTTTAATTTCAGAGTCCTTGGAAATAGGATGCATTGGTTGACTGATTTCTGTTCTCTGCAAGAGCCAGTCTCCTAAAGCATTTCAAAGGGGGAGTGTCTTAGACCAAAACTTGCCATGAAAGAATGCTCAGAGCTGACTTTAAAGCTGGAATTTAGCAACACAGAGGGTGATAAGGTTATACAGTGAGAAACAATTATGTTTTATCTTAGTTCTGTGGTACAGGAGTAGGCAAGAAATCCAAGAAGACACTATAGTCCCTAATTTTGGTGTTTTGATATATTTCTTTAGACATCATTCCTTTCAAGGATTTGTGAATTTTTCTGCATTTCTGCTGTCTTTTGTTGGGTGAAATTCGTAATCCTTTGAAGTTTTTTTGACAAAAAACACTATGCAAGGGAACTGTACTGAATATTTACACCTCCACACTAGTGCAGGTATGTTAGAGACATGTTTTCAGACCAGAGTGAAGATTATGTCTATTATTGGCTATCAGTTGTGGCAATAATATTGCAGGACCTATAAAATCAGAATGTTTTTGCATGGACATCCCATGGTCTTGTTAAAATTTCTAGAGCCACTTCTTTATTTCCTTTTCATAATTCTCTTTTGTATGTATCCCACGAAATAGGTGTGTTTTGAAGTAAAGGTGTTAGTAATGGCAATTTGTGCAGATTTATTGAGTTCTAAAAAGTAAAAGAGCTTGAAGTGTGGATTTAAAATATCAGAAACAGATATTACCTTGCAATTATCACAACTGGCAAACTATAAAAGAATCCTCTTTTACACCAGTAATAACCTTTGGCAAATTTGTAATTAACAGACACACCTTGAGCAGTCACATTTTAAATGACCTGAAAATTTGTCAGCTTGTTTTTATGCATGTGAGAAGAAAACCAGTTATCACACAACTCTTCAGCCTCAAATGCTTGCCGTGATACCTAGTGCTGTACAATGTAACCTACAGATATTACCTTCAAGTTTGTAATATTTAATTCTTTGCTAAAACTTGATAAAATTCAAGTTTAATCCAATATTGAATTTTTATGTCTAGAGACGCCTGAAAGTTTTTTTTCACAATTTCTGCTGACAGACCTTTTAACTAGAGCAGTGCATTAAATTCACTATCATCAGAATACAATTATTCGACTGATATAAAACAACTATGTTACTGCCTACTCATATGAAAGAAAAAAGGAAATAAAAATCACCCACCTTAAATAATAGGAAAACAGTGATTAATCATCCTGTTCATGTAAACAGGGTTATTGTTCTTTTTATAACATGACATTGAGCCAAAAGTATGTGATTGATTTTATAAATCAGTCACTACCCTGTTCATACCATAATTTTTTTCTTTTAATGCACTCTGCATTAATATCCTGCCTCTGGCTTGTTTCATTTAATTTCTTCCTTGCCAGTAGAAAGTAAGCAGCTCTGTATGTTTGAAGGCAGTAAGCACTTCTCTGGGGGGAAAAAAAAAAAGGCACTGGAAAATAAAAGAGAAAAAAGCCACAAGAGAAGGTAGAATTTGGGGATCCTCCAGTGGGAATTCAATGATAAGCACAATAAGCTTGTTGTGTGTTTGGGACTGAAGAGTTAGATTTTCTGTTAGGCTTTCAGAAATTGCTCCTGCAATAATAGCTTTACTGCTGCTAAACCTCTCACATAATATGCAACACCTTTCTGACTCTTTATAAGGATTTCCAATACCTAGCAATGGTAGATAACACTCAAGACTGCATCCTGACCTTCAGCTCTATGACTGACTAGGCCATTTTTTTACTGTCCTTGCGTCCTTGTGAAGCACTGAGTTTTTTCTCAGCCTTTGTTTTTATTCTGATTGCTAACCAGGCAATAATTCAGCTACCTTTTCACTTGGTCATGGAATCTGGGAATTTGACCAAGGCAGAAAGCCAGAAATCCAACCAGAGGGGATTTGAACTACAGTTCAAATTCTGTTTTATTTGTGTTAAACTATTTATTGACCACCTCCCCATGTGCTAGAGTTCTTCATAATCCATTTGATAAATTAATAAAAAATCATCATAAATACTTAAAAGTGCAGACTTTGTGTTTCGTCACTGGCCCCATCTTAGTCAAAGTAAAATGTTTTTTCTATTTTATGTCCATGGACCCTTCATCTTGTAAGAATTAAAGTACTGGAAGCTTTAGCATACATTTCAATATTCGATAGATCAAGAATACACTGAGGAAGTCTCAACTAATTTTCTGGTAAAGCCTGTAAAGATCTCGTAATCTACTGTCATTTATGGAGACCAGCTCCCCTGATCAGCCTTGTGCTGTTGGTGTGGATTGCACTGCCCTGCTAAAGTTGCTTCTGAGGTTTCTCTGGAAAGGCCTCCTTGCCCTACAGCTGTTGGTTTGCCAACTTACAACTCTTTCTCTCAGTATCCAGCGTCCACATCCTAAACAGACTCAACGTGTCCTCCTGATCCTGGAGAAGATAAGTTGTTGGCTAAGATTTATTGGATTTCTTTTTTCATGATGAATTCTCTCCATTTAACATTCAATAGCTTTTATAAGTGCATATATTTCAGAAGATGTCTTGTTTCCTGCCTCATGTTTCAGTAGGTCTCCACTTCTCCCCAGCTGTATGTTAACATTTGTGGGGTCAATAATATAGATTGGTCTTGGCACTTGGCCCTTTCAGATGTCCTCACACTGGTCTGTCACACCACAAAACCTTAGCTTGGTTTGTTGTTGACACTGCAAGAAACTTCTGAAATGCAGCATAAAATCAGCTTGCAACTATTTTGCTGTAAACATTTATATGAAGTGTGTTGCACCAAGGTTCTCTTATGCCATTTCAGTTAAACTATGGTATAGTGAGTTATGTATGTATTTATGTAATGTTTTAATTTTCCACTCTTTTTGTCAAAAAATTACTCTTGCTATCTGCTAAGAAATCTTAATTTCACCTTTCTAACGGTTGGTTAAAAGATGGTGCCTCTTATTTATTTATTGTACCCTTTTCATTCTTCTGTCTTCAGTTTCTGGGTTTCACCCTACAAGCCTACCAATCTCTACTCCACATGATGATTACACATAGGCTTTTGTTGCTTCTTGTGCTACTTTGTGCTACTTCATACTTCTGTTAAAAATCTGGATCATGTGAAAATTATTCGAGATCTGTGCTTTTTTCACATTGTGCCTTGTCCTACACCTGAATTTCATACCTTGAAGTATGTACCTTCCAGAACATTAGTTATGCTTTTTAAGATTCAAAACTGACCTGGAAACTATTTCAGTGCCAATTTACCTGTATATGTACTAATTTTTTTTTCCCTAGGGAATATGGAAGAGAGTGCATATACTTCCCCTTACCTTGTAGATAACCAGGTTTTTTTTCCCCAGGAAAATGTGAGCCTCTTTCTCCATTATTCCAGCTGTTTCTTTGCCAGGGCAGTTGAGCAGCAGCTGCTGTGTGTATGGACATGTACATGTACATGCAGTGAGGTAAAGATGCCTGCAGTGTCCTGGCTGAGCCAAGAACATCATTGTCATGTGGAAAAACCCTCAGACCTTTTGTCATTTACAGTGTGCAAAATGACTCTCACTTCTCTTGTGGTGCATTGTTCTCATCCAGGAAAACTGGCCTATTCCTCCTTTTTCCTTTGTTCTTTTTCATGGTGGTATTTAACATCTGCTGGCACAGGCTTTTACATAGTGAAAGGCAGGACATGGCATGGGCACATTAAACTAGCAGGCAATTTTTAAAGGTTTTATGTTTGGCATGGAAAAAAGGCCAAGAGCTTACTAGTAACCACATGATCAGAGTAGTTAAATGGACAGGCACATATTTAAAGCTGAGGCAGTAGATGTGGGGCTGTTTGCTCAGTGCTATCCCATCACAGAATTACACAGCTCGCTGTGGTTGCAGTCTGATAATTATTATTGATTCACTCTCAGGCTGTCAATCTGGAGACAGCGCTAAAGCAGTCCATGATGGACAGAAAGAGGATTGGACAGCCACCATCCAACGAGGAAACTTCATCTTGAAAATGAACTTAGATGAGATGGTGCTAGTGGATAAGGGTAATTGATGATTGTTTCAGAGTGGAAGAAGGGAAAAAGGAGAGATAAAAAATTCTTCTTTGGCATTCATCCTTGGTGTCCTGGAGCACTCCAGGGACTGTCTGCAAACTCTGTAAATTTAAAGTTCCTATTTTTAATGGTTAGGCAAATATATTGCTCTTATTATAAATAGTGATTAGCTTAGGGTCATCAGGATCCATGAGAAAGACAGAACAGTACCTGAGGGAAATAACTTTTCTCAACCCAGACTTGTTATCTTGATCTAGTTTTGGGTTCCTAAGCATAAGCAAATCTTGGCACATTTAGGCTGGTTAAAATGTTTATAATTGAGATGTAAATATTAGCACTATGGATCACTACATTAACCACTTGCACCAGCAGTAATGAGACAGTTATGAACTGTATTTCAAAGCAGTTATACTTGCTACATTTTTGTTTTAAAATCTGCACTATTTAAATGTCAACTCATGAGAGAGTAAACAGATATAACAGAAGTGTGGACAGTGTAAGCTGCCCAGAATCTCCATTTATGAGGTGGTCAGCCTTTATACTTTTGAAAAGCCATGCAAAATGCTTGAGATGGAGAAATCATAACAGAAGAAATAAAAACCTGTCTACACACCTTGATATACCTCATTAGATGAATTATGCTCAAGCTTTAATTTCTGCACTGATAATGCTTGTTGCAATTTCCTTTGCTCTTTTACTAACTGAAGTTGACCCATTGTGATTTCACTTGGGAGTTTTCCTTCCTGGTCATCTTGCATGTGCAGAATATCTGGGATCTCAAATTTCCTATAATCTCCATAAGCCACAGTGTGTGAATTCTGAAGTGCCAGCTGGAAGCAAGCATTATTGATGTGCCTGCCAGCTGATAGTAGTACCTCTGAGTCTCTCCTGAAAAATAAACCTCTGGGCAGGGGACAGCAAATGATGGCCCTTCCCTCTTCAGAAACACCAGATTTACTCCAGTGTAAGTGCTGCAGAAGGAAAGCAGGATAAATAGTGTCTTTTGCCATCTGTAATGACTTCAGCAGGTAGGGAGGGCTCAAACCTTCTCCTCCACCCTGAAGACAACAAGGTTTTTGCAGTCCTAGGATTTGGGATGAACACTGCTGGCTTGGTCATGGGCTTGACTTCTTGTTCACTGTAGTGTTTAAATCTTTCCTTCATATTACCATTCAACCTAGCAGCTGCTGCATTCATATAAGCATTTTCCCTGTTATTTCTTTTTTAATTTGACTTTTGGAATACTAAATATCATCCACAACAGAAAGAGGTCATGTACTAAGGAAAAATCACTTGGGTTTTCATTTAAGCCCCCACAGGGACCTGTCTTAAATGCTTAAGGTATGACACCAGTCTGGCAAGATTTGTATAGAGGAAGAGATGTGCTCCTGCAGAGAACAAGTCTGAGCAAGTGTCTAATTTATGTGACCTGGGTCAGTTCTGTGTGAAGGTTCTCTCCTGTCTTTTCCCTTTGATGCTGTCCCTACAGAGGCTGAGGCCAAGAGAGATCTTTCCTCTCTGCATCCAGGGAGGGTCACATACTGCCTGATCTGACACATCACCTTGGCTGCTGTTAGATCTTCCACACCTTCCCTAGAGCCCCCAAAGCAACCAAGTTTCAGCCTTCAGCAGAGGAGAAGGGCCTGAGCAGGTCCCTTCTTTCTAGTTGAAGGTAGAGCAAGATGGAGCTTTAGCAAGAGGAGGATCAGACTGGAGACAATGGGACACAACTGGGATGTGCAACAGAATATGCATGATCAGAGGGGCTGTCCAAATTCTGATGCTGTGTTTACAAGGTTTCTTAGGATGGATCAGGTGGTACCTACCAGGTACCAGCCTCTCCCTGCCTGTCCAGCTGTGTCAGTGTCTGCATCTGCTGGGATTTAATGGCCATGATGCCCTGTATCTAAAAAGTCCCTCAGATTTGCTGACACTCAGGGTCATGGCAAGGTCTGCCTAATCTTGCATCCTTTCCCAGAAATGGTGAATTGGATAAGGCTGTGTAAGCTGAAGAATTGTTTCTCTGATAAGATTGTGGTTTTTCACTGTGGATATTGCATCTTTATTATACATATTAGGTAGATTTCTTGGCTATCCCTACTTGCATCAACAATAGCTGCTGGTCCTGCCCCAAGCTCTGTAAATGCCAAGAGAAAGCAGTCAGTTGTCCACAGACTATTTGTGTGCTGCTCAAAAATAACCTGACTATCACTGTAGGTACCTTGACTTTGATATCTTGTCCTGTAGCTGGGTTGCCCTGTGACACAGGTTATTGTTTTGTAGTCCCATGTCCCAGGCAAGCTGCTAACCAAGGAACTGAGCTATCCTGCAAGGATATCACAGGGAGATTTGTGGCTCAGAGAAACACAACTGTTCCCATCTTTTATCAACTTGGTAGCAGAAAGAATCTGCTACCAGGTGGTAGATCCTCACTTCTAGGACATAGCAGTCCATCCTGTGAGCTTGTTAGCCTGGCTCTGCCCAGGTCCCTCAAATCCCTCCCAGATGAGAGAACTGAGGGTCTCTGGGGCCACAGGAGGGTCATATATTGTGAGGAGCAGGTACAGGAGGCTGGAGTAACACTTCTAGTGCAGGTTGTGCTTTTACTTTAGGGGCCATTTTTTTAAGTTCCAGGATGTAATTTGAGAACCTCAGCAGGAAGTAATTCCATGTTCTGGTAAATTCCTCTGAGGGGTAAGGATGGAGGCATGGCAGGAGTGGGGATGGCTGTACCCCGAGCGTTGTGCCAGGGTAGAGGAATGATTGACTGCATTGGGCAGATGATGGGAGATGGCTGTGCTCTGACAGGGAAGCAGGTGCCTCTCTCATAACTGCTGGAAATGGAAAGTGGAGGCTACTCACAGAAATGATTAATACAGGAAAGAGACTGATCCATCAGTTCCTTTGAAGAACACCAATGATTAATGGGTGTTAGCACCAGAATTTTCTCCTAGCACAGAGTGCCTGCGTGCTCTTAGCTACGAGGGTCACAATGTTACAAACTGGAGTGTGGGGTGGATTTTCTGGAAGCCAGAGGTCTGCAATTGCTGGGAAGAAAGCTGCAGCTCACAATATTGAATTTCTTGAGATCCCTAAGCAGACTTGCAGGTATAATAATTGATCACAGAACATTGTAGGCTGGTCTGAGATGTGCAGAGATGAGGCAGAAAAATGTGCCATTCCTCAGCTGCCTCATTCTGCTTCTGTCTCCATCAGGCTTTTTGTGTCACATCTGCTACCTCGGGTTTTTCAAGCATCTCCACACCCCTGACCACTGAGTGGCAGCTACTGCCAGGTGATGACCATCCCTAGAGGCTCACCTTAATGTCTGTGTGCACATGCATTGTGTTAGTACTGTAGTGTTTCAGATGAGTCCTTTCAGTCTGTCACACCACTATTTTTTCTCTTACACTACCAATGTCATACTGTGGGCAGGCATTAGGAAGCAGGAATTTTTAACAACCAGGAAGCTTTTTGCCTGAGACTCTAAAAGTAATGTTCTGCACTGGATGGTTTAGTAAACTTCAACAGGTCTCTAATCAGCATTGCTGTTCTAGTAATAGAGTAATAATCCAAAATGAGACTTTCATGCCTAAAACTACCGTGATATTTATTCCCTACATTTCACAGCTGTGAGTCAGATCTCCCCCAGAAGTACCATCTCTGGATTTCTGACCTGAGCCGGGGTGGGGGTGGGCAGCAGCCTCGTGAAAGGAGAGCACGATAATCCTGTAAATGGTTGGGACACACTTGTACATCATTTGAATGAGACTGTGTCAGTCAGCAGGTAAGCAGTTTTGTAATAGAAAAGAAGCTGGTTTGCAGGAGCTGCCCTGCAGTCCCACCACTTGGAGCAGGTGTTACGATAAGATAATGGTCGCTTGTAGTAACCCTTGTGAATCACAATCCTTGAGGAAAAAGTAGGGACAAGCCCTTCAAATTGGGTTTCAAAAGCATATAAAGAGTTGACCTTACAGAGCTAGTTCAAGGAATAACCTAATCTTTCTGTCCCATATCCCCCCATGTACAAAAGCTTGCCTGAAATTGAAAGTGTGTGTGTGGGAAGCTTGTAAAGGCAATGTTGATACCAAATAAAGAGACCGGTGTCCTCACAAAATCATTTACAGCCTCTCTCTGCAATCTGCAGAGGATTACAGGTTTGCAGCATGTTTATGTCTGGCTGAGACCAAGGAGGTTTTGCTGCAAAATGGTTATCAGTGTAGAGTCAAAGCATAAACAACAGCACCGAAGTAGAAAGCCTAACGATTCGAATGAATTGAGTGGAAGAAATGATGTGACTTAAAGACAATGTTGCTTGAAGAAAATTTATTTTCTGCTGTGGATTTTTTCCTATTATTAAGCTATAGCAAACCCCTGTACACTCACAGACTTGCCTTCTGTAAAACTAACATAATTTTAACAATTAAAGATTGAAGTGTGGACTTCTGAGATGATCCCTTATGACCTACACTTTATTAGATTTATGTTACCTTTTGATATGTTCTATTTGCTGGAAGCCCCAGCATCCTATCATTATGATTCAAACGTGCTTTGCTCTCTGCTCACAAATAATTGATGCTCCCTTTGCACAAAGCATAGTTTTCAGCTGATAAGCAGCAGGGTAATTGGCACCTTCACAGGATATTAGGCAGAAAAAAACCCATCACACTTAGCAGACAGGAAGCAAACAGGGGAAGGTGACTAAATAATTGTGGTAGTGTACTCAGGGCTAAAGGCTTCTTCACAAGTTCTGTATGTTTGTATTATCTGTAGTAAATATTAAGATTTGTATTTATCAGCAGAGGGGTGGGGGGTGCAGAAGGGGGAGCCTTTGTGACATGAATACTTGTAAAGGAGGTGCATTGCTAGCAGCATTTAGATAGAATATGGTTTAATCACTTCAAGCCACTGTGCAGTTCCAAGTGCATCTGCATGAAGCACCTCTGTGGTCCCCTGTTAGCTCAGGGATGTGACATAAATTAACAGCATTGTCAGAGTGGATAGGTGGCTATGAATAACACTGAACTGCAGTGGATTCCTGTGCAGATGCATGTTACACATCATGCCTACAGACTTGCAGTCTTAAAAAAAAAATTGCATGCATTTGAGGCAGCCAAGAGATGCTTTCAAGTCTAAAATCTTAGTCTACCCCAGGCAGATAAAAGCTTTTTGGCTGCAGTCACTGGCAGTGTCACTATGTCTGTCAAAATGTTTAAGTTTGTTTGACTTTGTAATGCTCTTCTGGTAATAGCAGCTAATTACCAGCAGCTAATAGCTACACATTTATTTTGAAATTATTTTTTTCAGGTTTAGCCATGTACTTGTTAAGATTAAAGCCATCAAACAAACGAGTCATATCAAATGTGCAATCTCATCAAATTCAGCTTTTTTAAGCTTTGGATGGTATTTTTAATAAATGTGGTATTTCTCACTGGTAATTTCTTTTTCTTTATTTTCTTTGTAAATATTATGGACTTCATAGTAAATGTATTGGTGCATCTTTAATCTTGTGAGTCACTTGGATACTAGTGCACTGGAAATGTGTATAAATAGAAAGGTTAAAAATCAGCATGACTCTGTGTGATGCACTATTTTTAGCAAAAACATTTCATTTTACTGAGACTCACTTTTATTAGCTGCTACTCAAAACTTCTTTATGTGCTGTGTAAGTGTATGAGAGGAGGAGAATGTTACATTTACAAAAAAAATTTAGTGATTAACTAGATTCTATTTTCTGGACATAGACCAATTCCTAATGTTTGATAGTTATTAAAATATCCTTTTGAATGTGTACAGAGCACCAATATATATGTATGAGGTTTAATTATTACTACCGGGTTACAAAGGCTGTGGCGATGCATTTTATTAGATAAGAATAAAGAGTGTCAGTGGAAATAAGACCTATCACATTATACAACAGCTTGTACCCAAGACAAGCACTTGTGTCTGTCCTGATGATGGTGTTGCTGTATTTGTTTTCCAATTACATCTTGAGTGAACTCAATAGAGCACAAGGCATGATGGGAGAAATCGCCTCTCGCTGCAATTACTCTCTGTGATCTGCCCAGAAATAGGGGAAGAAACGTTGTGACTTCCCCTCCTTCCCTGATTTCTGAGTGCATTCCTTAGTCCTTGTGCTGAAAGATGAACCTGTGGCCACAGGAGCCACCTAGCAGAGCTCTCAGGTCCAGTCCTATTTCTCACTTGCATGCACAACAATTACACCACGGAGGAGGATTGATTTCTCTGACCAATTATGCCTAAACATGCTAAGCTTGTTATCGAGCCACGTTGTAGTTACGTGGAACACTGTGTTGATGTGGTGCAGCACTCCCACCAATGCTCATTCTGAAATGAGTTCTTGCTGTCTTCACAATGCACAGATGGTGACAGTCTAGTTCTGACTAACATACGTAGGGAGGCAGTGTCATAACTCTCCATAAAGCATATTTTTGGCTAATTGTGCCTGTGCATCACTCACCGGAGTACTAAACACTGAAACATTATTTTGAAATAATAATTCAAACAGAATTATTATTTTTAAAGCGCAGAAATTTCATCCAGTAACAAGTTTCCTATTTAACAACTCCAGAAATAACAGTCTGTTTGAACAAACATTCAATTTTTGTCTTTGGAACAGAAATATAGAAACTAGTTTTGTTGGAGAATATCCTCAGCTGCTTCTTTGATATTATGGCAATAAAGCTTTTTCTCAGAACTGTGGAATATCTGGTGTAATTACAGGACCTTCTATTCCATTTTTTTTGAGTTTCATTTAACTCTTTTCTTGTGCTCAGCATTGTTGGCCTGTGACAGCACATATACCTGGACCCTTTGTGTATGTTTCTCTTATATTTGCAGGAGGACCTTTAGTTCACAGCAGTTTCCACTATTCCTGAGGTGCTGCACTGCCTTGGTGACACCCTTGTGGTACTCAGCACCCCAGCTGCTGGATGACAATGTTTCTGCAGCTCTGATTTCAGAGGCTCCACCAGTGCCAGCCCATGGAAAGCCTTGCTGCTGGAGCTCATCAGGCCACACCATGGTACCTGGAGCTGAGCTGCTGTTCAAGCTGTACCCATGGCTCACTGTGCTCTGGGTTAGCCCCACAGCTTTAACTCTATATTAAGAGGAATGAAGGTTATTAAGGAAATATTACTTTTCCTCACACAGGATGTTAACCCTGTATTGCTCATACAAATAAACCCATAACTCCAGCTGCCATTTGAGTTATAGAAAGAAGCCTACCCTAGTCTAAGGAACAAAAGTCCTGTTGATGTGCAATGCCAGCAACTGCCTTGGACAGCTGAGTTACAGCCTCCAGTGATATCCAGCCTTGCAGTTCTCCCCATTGCTGGGGGCACAGCAAGGGCTGCTTCCTGAGGGGTTCCTCAACCCTGGAGGGTCCCTGTGTTTTCTCATTATTTTCCTGCTGTGGTAGATGTTTCAGACAATCTTTTGGGGTATTCCTCTGTTGCTAGCAGGAATATGAGCCAAGGTATACATTGTGGCTCTACTTCACAAGCAGCCTTCTAATCCAGCCAGTGACAGTGTGCTTAATATTGTTACAGACATTCATTTATAAGTCGCACTTTTTATCCTCCCCTACATCCTGAGTGTGATTTAGGATGAGACTTTCAATGCCAGGATGACAACTAGGAATTCTTGATATGATGTGCAATATTGGAACAAGGGAAGGCAAAGCCTGCCTCTTTAGATCTTTGAACAGGATGCTTAACTGTTCCTCTAAAATCATTGTTAGGCTCAGTTAGCACATAAAGGGATTTGAGATTTTTAAGTGAGTAGTATGCTTTTATTAGTATGTTATTCACCTCCTATTACCATTTGTTTAGGGAGGAAGGCTGGTCTGGTGTCTGAAGCAGAAACTGTAGAATCAGATGTGGCTCCATGTCACAGCTGTGCCAAAGTGTTGATATCTGTTGGTTTGCTTTGTTTGGGGTTAGGGGTTTTTTTGTGACAAATCATTCAACCTCAGTGTTTCAGTTCTCCAGCTATAAAATGGGAATAATAATGGTGCCTTGTTCCCAGATTTTGCTTGTCTTATTATTGATGACTGCATTCTCTTTAGGGGTTAGACTTTCCCTTGCTTAAAGGCTTAACACAAAGAGATCCTAATCTCAGCTACTTTAATACAAATAACAGCTACAAAAATAGTGCTATTACTACCTGGGCATCAGCATGACTTGTGACATCAGTATCATGCTGACAAGCTCTTTACCCCTCAGGATTTGCTTTGCCCATCTCTGCTCCTAATCCTAATGCATTCAGTCCCACTGGTGTGGAAAAACATCTTCATGGTTAATACTCCTCCCTCATGAAAGGAGCATTACTCTGGTTTTCTGCCTATCTCTGCTTGCCAGGAGGAGCTGCTGGCACTGGATTCTGCATACATCATTGCTGAGTTGTTACACTTCAAGAAACCTTTAGTTACTCTTGGCATTTATTTCTCCAGTGTGTGCCCACTTTTAGAGGTTTGGCTCTTTTGAGAAGTGCAACCATGTCTTCTCACTCCTAAACATTTTCTGCAGCACCTTTCAATAAAGCAGCACAATACTCCTCTTCCTCCTCCCCTTCCCCTAATCATCTTCACGAGGTTAATACAGACCTTTCCTCTAACAGCAGCATGAAAATAGGAAAAATATCAGCATTGGGCTCATCTGTTTTATTCAGAGCAGAGTTTCCTGAAGCTCTCAGTTGAGATTTCAGGATTTCTCCTAGAGGTTTTTGATGATCACACGGCCTGCAATCAGCCCTGCAAATGCTGCTGCCACCTCTGGGTGACTGGGCACCAGAGTGGAGCCAGGCTTCTGAACAGTTCCCACAGCTGCAATCCTGCTCTCTTTTCTGGGCTAGTGACCTGCAGGATTTCAGAATGGTCTATTTGGTCTGCAGCATCCTCTGTAGGCAATGTGTATCCTGCCCTAACACAATAACACAGATCAGTAGTGATGACTAGGAACAGGACAGTTCTCTGCTATAGCCCTTGTTAGCAAGAGAATGAAACGATTTATTCAGGAGTGAATTTGGCTAGTAAGGCTAATACACAAAATGGCAGTGAAGCCCACCTACCAGAACATGTATTATAGCTTTAAAAGATCTAAAATGTTAGAAATGAAAGCTACCATTAAAGAAAATTTAAGGCCAGGTTAAATGCTTTTATGATGGGTAAAAGTATCATAAATTAAAGTATTTCATATTGTTTATTACACTTTCAGCCAAAGGAAATAATAAATGCAATGACTGGCTGATTAAAAAAATATCCTATTATTGGGTAAATTATTAGTGGGCTGTGACCCTAATTAACAGGGCAATAAAGCTGAAGATTTGCTTATGATGCAGCTGTTGAGACACCCTATGATCCAGGTAGAGCTTTCCCTGAAAATGAGGAGCCCAAGGTTTCCAGAAGAAACAAACCAAACAAAAATTGGTTGATGAGGGTCCCTGGGTTACTGGAACTGACACTGCATTGTAGATTGCAGACCATAATTGTCTTGTAAATTTACGGCTTGAGTAATAAGAAGAGGCCACAACATAGTTCTTGTGTAATGCACTGAGCAAACATGGAGGCCCAGATAACAAAGTTCATACCCAAGCTCTTCTGGAAATAAGACCAACTTCTATTTCCTTTGTTGCACTTTGCAATTAAGCAAAGGAGTAAGCATGAACTCTTAAGAGTTGCCTTGATAAAATACATAATACAAGGCATTTTTTGACGAGAAGGGAAAGAAACAACTGTAATAACAAAATTCAGTGGATCTGAACTTCTTTGCAATCAGTCTCCTCTTTTGGGGATGTCTCCCTTGCAATTTCCCTTTTCCCTCTCATTTGTTTCCCAAGGTCTTTCTTTTTAGTTCCTAGTCTCTAGATGACCATTGTATGGTTTGTGCAATGCCTAGAACAACTGGACCCTATCCCAATTAACACCTTTAATAAGGGTTCTTTTCAGCAACTCATCCTGAAAAACCCAGAGAAATCTCAAGTTGCCTTGTTTCTTTGATAAACTAGAAATATCTTTTCTGGAAATTTTAGAAGAGCCCAGAGGCATTCTCTACATTTGTTGATGCACTTTATCTTTAGAAATAGTGACAAACTTTAGAATTCATTATTTGTGCAGGTTAATAGATGCAAGCTAGGGATGATTAATGTATTCATGCTTAGATGTCCAGATTTGCATGTTTAATCTGGTCATCAGATGTCTAAGGGCTATAAAGTGCTCCTGTGCTTACTCTGGGTGCAAAACTGATGGATAAAATTAAGGTCATTTTCCAGCATCAGGCATAATTATGTGCAGAGTGGCCTTGAGGCAGCAAAATTAATCTTGTACATTTAGTGGGGCGAAACGAGGAGCTCCAAACCAGAAGGCCATCTTACTGCTAAAATCATTTGTTTCACCACAAAATAAAGTACAAATAGGAAATTCCCTGGTTCACTCTTCCTTCTCAGCTGCTCAGAGGAAAAATAGTTATTAAATAAATCTGCTGTATGGATTGCTATATATTTTGAATCCCTTTAGCCTTTTTCTTTTTTGGGATTCTTCTTGTTTGAAAATAATAGGGAAAAACAATGAGATTTTAAATTGAGTTTTGCCTGTAATTAGGGATGGAGTCACCCCCATTGTCTCTGTAAGCTGAAACAAATTCCACTGAAGATTTTGGATGTTTCCTAACTGCTTGTGAGTGGTTTTGAAATAAGCTATCAATGGCCTAAAATTAAAGCACAGAATTTCTTAGCAAAAAGTTACATTTGGGGATAGAAATTTACAATTTGATGTAGCTCACAAATTGACTGATAAATGGAGACGGTTTTAAGGCAAACTCTTTGGAATATGGGGGATGCTTTATCTCATTTTTCCTCACAAATATAACTTCTCAAAAAAGTCAAAGGCAGACCAATATTTTTATTGCAGCCATTCCTTGGCAAAAATCCCTGCTTCCCATAATGCCACCTGACATTGCTTGCCCTGTGAAATTTTTACTGCTACTGTGATTATTGAAATAAATTGCCATAAAATACACATGAGTAATGTTCAGCAGTAACCCTTAGTGTTTGGGGCTGTGATCAAACATGAAAGCTGTGTGTAACACATTCCATGGGTTTTGGGACCTTGCATAAGGTGTACCTGCTGCATCCCCCATGAACAACACTGCCATGGCTACAATCTTGTGCTCTATTTCCTACCCCTGCTAACTGAGGCTCCACTTCCTGCTGAAATTTAGAGGCAACAGAGCATCATCATCCTCATCATCTGTGTGCATGTGTGTATGTAAGTATAATAATGTTTGCAGAGCTTTCACGCACTTCCTCCCTCTGCTACCTCCTTCCCCAGTGATTCAGTCACTTCATATTGTAATACTTTGTTGACTATTGATTTTTGGTTAAGGTTGGAGCCCAGTACAACTGTATGAGCATTCGTTGGCTTTAATTTGATGTTATGCTGCTGCCTTCCATTCCATATTGACAGGCATCCTCTTATTTTCAGATTGGTGTCCATTCACTGATGAACGTGCACTAGGGGGATCATGACCTTTTCTCTTATCTGGACAGCTCTTGGCTTCATGAACATTTTTTGCTGCAGGGTGTTATTAACAACAGGGTGATAGAACAAAGAAATGAAGCAATGGGAAGCACATCAATGTATGAAATTTGCTTTATTAGGATTCCCCCGAGGCCAGAGCAGTCCCTAATTACAGAGGTGTTACATCCCTTCTTGGGATAACAAACTATATTTTTAGCAGTAATGAGAGCATGATTTTGAAATCACTGTGTGGTCATCCTCCCACTGTACAGATGCTTGTTAATGCACTTTTTCCCAGATACTGATTTTGAGAGAAGCATACAACAAAAGGAAAGCAAAAATCTGTGGAATTACCTACCACCAACTGACCAAAGCATCATGCATTTCAATTTATGTACTTTGAATGTTGAGCTTTTCTGCCATTCTATTTCACTATTCAGAAATGCAGTGTAATCTGTAAAATAACTCAGTTTGCTAATATGCTTATGCAGAGTCAAGGCCACAATGCATTGGTGATGTGAGTGAGTCTCTTGTAGCATCAGGGTGCTCTGGTTTTTCGTCACAGAAATCTCATCTGAGCATGCCTGGGAGGTGAGCTGGCACACTGAATTTCAGGGAATAGGTCTTAGTTGATAATTCACAGATTCTTCTTTCCATCTTGGTATGATTCCAGAATATTCTATTTTAATCTTTTGGTCTTCCTGCTCCCAGGCTTCTGACATAGACCAAAGATAAAAGGAAAAGCAACCAAAATACATTTCTTCTGCATACACATGCTTATTATAACCCATACAGCTTTTAAAAATAGTGTGAGCTCTGCAGAGCTCACCTTGGCCTGCACAAGCTGGGCATGCTCCCAGGCACAGGAGACTAAGAAGCAGCACTGCCAAAGGTGGAACCTTCTGATTACCCAAGAGGTGACCCCTATGCTACTGCCACAGCTTCTGACTTGACATGTCAAGTGTACCTGGCAGCTTGGCCCATCCCAAGACTTTTAGTTTACAGATGTTAAAAAAAGAAAAAAAAAGCAGACAATCAAAAAAAAACCTAACCCACCCAGAATAGAGGAGCCAACATTAGCAATTGATCAATGTGAGTATCCTCAAAGATTTCTCTTTGCACTCTCCCTGCTCAGTGCTGCTCTGTCCCTTCCTTCCCGGGCTGTGCTGGGCAGTGCTGTGTGTGACCAACAGGACTGTCACTGTGTGTGACCAACAGGACTGTCACTGTGTGTGACCAGCAGGACTGTCACTGTGTGTGACCAACAGGACTGTCACTGTGTGTCACCAAGGCTGTCCCTGAAAACAGCCCTGGCTCAGCTGTCACAGCTTTGCCTCTTCCATCAGCTTCATGTGGGCACTGTCTGCCATTGCCCTGTCTTGGGCTGCTCCAGCACCTTCCTCTTCCAGCATCAACCAATTCTGGCAGTTGGTGGAAGAGATTCTCACTTGGAGCGAGGCCCTTTGGGGCAGATTTCAGGGCCAGAAGGGCACATTAGATGATAAAATGGCAGCTCTGGTTTAATCTGATTTTGGAGGTATTTCTTCATTTGTAATTTAAAAATCAGAAAATCTTCTAGCAAAGACCTTTTTAAGTTCTTCATTACATCAAGATTCATTGAAATATTCTGCTTTCTTACCATGCTATTTGCTGTTAATTAAAAAATTGTGGGAAATAAAACAAAAAACAACCAGTCTTTAATTGATTAAATGTTTTATAAGTGTTTCTAACTGAATTGTAAATTGAGACATATACCGTGTCTCCTTCAGCTCATCAATACTTTTCCTCAATAATAAAAAGACTGTAGAGGATGGAAGTGTTCCCATCTGCTTCAAAACTCTGATGGCAATCCTGGACACTGTTTTGTAAAAAAATATATCTGGCCAGAGGAGGGGAAAAAAAAATTTTTGGAGCTCAGTAAGTAGGACCCTCTGTTGGGTGAGGGGACAGGAATTCCTTTGCTTGGTTTAATGTGTGATTATTTATATGAGAGAAAGGTTTGGAAAGGTGAGATCATAGAAACCTCACCTGAAAAGACCCTGTGTAAACAGGGTGGGTCACTCACCTGGGAACTGAGGAGGACAAGTCCTTGTCCTTGCCCTGGAGCAGCCCCAAGGACGGGTTCCTGGGCTGTGCTGCCTTCACCCAGCTCCCCAGGGAGCTGCCTCTGTGCTGCCATCACTCTGTCCTTGCTGCTTAGGACAGACTTCTTTTTTCCAAAGTACTTTTTGTTTAAAATGTCAGGGAATGAAAGAAAAGTTTGCTCAGCCTGAAATTTTTGGAAGTATGAGGGAAAAAAAAATGCAGTGTAAATAGAACCATGGCTCTGATTTGTTGGGTGATTCAGACTTCATGTCAGAGAGGGATCCACATATGCAAGCACTGCTCTGTGCTCATTATGCTTTTAAAGGATTCTGGTACTTTTTTAATATGTGCTGTGTACTTCACCACTCAGGATTGCATTGCAGGCATTTCCCTCTCTCTGACAATAATTCAGTCAGCCAAATACAAATCAAAGAAAACACTTAAGTGGCTCATTTCATTTTAAAAGAAAAATGATACCAATAAAAATATTTGGCTTCAGCCCTCTTCTGCCCCAGAAGCTCCTTTCAGTCTCTTTTCCCTCTCCCCAGATAGTTGTTTACTCAGTATTAAGCTCTCCCTTCCCAGAAGACCAAAGCATCCACATTCACACTCCAGCAGCAGCATTGTGACTCAGTAATGAGGATGAAATGCTTTTGGGATCCTGTGCTCATTGAAAGGCTGAAGCTAAACCAATCTACTTGGGAAGAAGATGACTTTTTTCGGCCAAGGAATATCTCTTTACTGGGCTTCTAAAGCCCACCCTAACTACTAGAGAGAATGCTAATTAAAAGATGAGGGTGTAATTGCACCAGACAAGTATTTTTTATTGAGTAATTTTTCAGTGTTAGGTGAGCAGAAACAGCAGAGTCTCCTATTAGCGTTAAGGAAAGATGCACAGCTGAATCCCAGAACCTGATAATGAAAGTCTTCCTCTATTTTAGCAGTTAAGGCACATGAAATGCCTCTGCAGCTAAAATACAATTAAATCCTTTCCCTTTTTTTGATGACTGACAGATTTACAGAGCGTTTTATCCTCAAATATAAATCTTTACGCTCAGTGTACCTGTGAACACAGCATTCACTGGTATCATTCAAAGCACAGAGAAAAAACCACACATACTTATGTGCAGAAAAAGAGCCTTAGGTGGCTGATCTTTCAGATAAAAGAAGTGGTTCTAGCACTAAAAGGGAAGGAGGAAGAGAATGTACAGCATCTTCTGTTGTATGCCTGTATTGTGTCATGAAAGGGAAATGGTGAAAGCAAGGGAAAGATAGCACTCCACAGTCAATTGGGGTTTTTTTTCTGTTTTGGGGGATAATCTGATTTAAAAGCAAAATTTGAAGGTCCTTGTGTTTAAAACCATTTGATAGTGAGATTATATTGGAGCCAAGGTATGCTCGAATCTATAACCTACTCTACTGTAATGCAGTACAGCTTATTAAAACAACAATGTCTAAGATTGCAGGCTCAAAATTTTATCTTAAAATGCCATAGGACACTTACTTTGTCTCCTTACTTTGTCTCCTTATAACCCACAAACGTGGGAAGTTTCCCCTTTTAATGTAGCAGTTAATTCAAGGGTATATTTGATTTTGCGGGCTCAGGTCTGTGTGTGAGGAAACAAAAGGAGAGAATTGGCATGTCCTGTTCAGGCACTGGGCACTCAGTGAAGGCAAAGAGCTGGAAGGAATATGTTGTCTTTTTCTGGGTGCTGGCAATGTGTTCAGCAGTGGAACCAGTGCCTGAAGAGATGGGATTGCCTTCCCAAGCAGCTCATCATTTTAATTATGCAGAGGACACCAGGCAGGATGTTTCTTGGAATGTGTCAGCAGCACCATCCCAGGTCAGCAGGGGTTCTGGAGCACAGAAATGCTGCAGGACATGGCAGTACCCCAACCTGGATGGCTGAATGTGCCTGGTGGGGTCACACATCACCTTTGGCAGCACACTCTTGTGGGAGAAGGGTGCATCACCTCCTGACACACTACTGCTGTGTGCTGCTGGAGGAGGAACACAAACACCTTTATTCCTTAGACAATATGCGAGTTTTTTCAGTAGGGAGGATGAAACTGCCAGAATAAGAATTTGCCCAGGTAACTAGAGATACTGCTCCTCTTCTGTCAAAAACAGTCACAGGAACTGCAGTGAATACAACTGGCAGAGGGGCTAAAAATAGCACCAAGCCTACTAACATTATATCGAAATATTGGTTCAGCAGTGATTAACTCTCTGCTTCTCAGCTCCCAGTATTGAGCTGTTGCAGCTCCGGTGTCTTCCTCAACCTCACAGCAATATAGAATGAGGCTTGTTAAAACCACAAACTCTGCTTTGGGTAACTAAAAAGTAATTTGTTTTCTATGCAAGAAAACGCACACAAAAATGAGTTGTGGAATTTCTGCTGTGGGCAAGGGAAAATTCCCCCTCACCCTGCTGACAGAGTGAGGCTGGGAATCTTTCCTATGGGCATGTGCAGCACCTGGCATGGTCTGAGCTGAGAGCTCAGTGCCTTGCAAGGTTTGACTTGTCTTGAAGGGCCAGGGATGAAGGGGAAATAGGCTTCAGTAGCAACTGCTCTGTCAGTCATAGGCAGCCTGAAATCTGGTTTTCCACTCCAAGTGGACAAGAGGGATCTCTTCTCTATTAACCTGGGCGAGGTTATGGAAAGCTACGTTGCCTTGATGTGGAGTAAAGTGCAGTAAAAAGAGATGCTGTGTGTTATTTTCAAACTATGGCCAGGTGAATTGCTGGTGCAGTCAGTTTAGGTATAATGAATAAAAAAGAAATTAAGTCAGTCAAATATTTAGTATCGACAAAGCAAAGAATCTATATAATCTAAAATAAAGGCAAAACAAATGTGCCAGATATGTAAAAACCATATCTAGGGTTCAGGGCAAGCTTTCACTTACTTTTTTTTATCCTGTATTGACACATTGCATTGAAATGCCTGAGATACTTGGAACTTGTGGATAGTTCACTGTATCCAAATTAAAATTGGATCTTAAAGAGGATTACTGTTCTTGGAGCTCCTGAGGCTTCCCAGTACTGGAACTCTTACAACAGACAGTCTGTGGTGAACAGCAGCAACCCCAAAAACATCTGTTCACTACAGAGCAAAGATGTTCACTGCCTTAGGGGAGGAAGGGGTTGGTACTTCACTCTGTGCATGTTTTCAGCCAGAACAATATAAAGGTTTTGTACAAGGTCTGAATACAGTTTGCATTCATTTGAGCTTTCATTACAAAAGGAAAACTTTCACAAGGACTGAGAAGAGGTGAAAGTGAATCTGAAACTAGGGCACATGACCAAAGGATGCAGGAAGAGAAAAATTTAGAGCTAACTCAGTCATATCCAGGCCAAAAACTTCCTGCTGAAGCCTGAGATAAAAATGTTTGTATAAACTGGCAGTGGTACTGTACCATCATAAGGGCTGCCAAAAAATGTTTGCTGTGATGCAGATTTCTAGAAGTGCCTGAAACAAGGCCCAGTTATTTTTCTTTGGCCTGTGAGTTGAATCCTTCAGTTTGCTAGCCACCTCCTACAGGATTATAAATCCTTCCAGATTCTGTTGGCATCAGAGAAACTCAAGGACAGTCAACACTCTCAGGATATATTTTTTCAAAGCACTCAGCACTAAATTAAATGGTTGCCAGGCTGGCTAATATTGGGTGTCTTGAAAAATCTATCTGTAGCTACAAGTTATAAATATCAACTATTTTGTAATAATTTTTGAAAACACAGAGCAATGCTATTGGCAAAGGCTCCAGGGCCCAGGAGCTCTCAGCCAGGGAGAGAGGTCAGAGCCTGCCCCACACATAGTGCCAGCCTCTCATTTTCCATCTACACCTGTGCACTTGGCAACACGAGGCTGCTGTGCTCAAAGCAGCACAGACAGCACCCTTTGAAATCATTATTGCAAACAACAATTTAAAGCTCGTTGTCAAAATCAGATGCTATGTTTTAATGACAAGCTTTGTAACTTGCCATTTACTTGTCCTGGCTAAGGACAAAGCTTGGATGGCCTTGGGGATGGTAATTTTTGCAAAATATGTCATTCTCCAATGAAATTCAAGTATTCACTCCAAAGATCTCATCTGTTTTCCCAGCATTAAATTAATCATATCTGTCACTCTACATCAGCTAACTTTTGATAGACTTAATTTTGCTTTCTTGCTAGTTCTGTGGGTAAGTTGTGGCAGTGAGCAAGGGGTAGCACTTGGTCCTGGTCTGTGTGCAGAGCTATATTCATATAAACAGCAATATCTGCAGCTCCATATCTGAGCAGACATTGGCAGAGGAAGCCATACAAAGATCTGGGAATAGCTGGATGATTGTGCTGAAAAGGACTTCTTTTTGTGACTGTGAGGTGCCTGCAGTTTCTTCCTCTATAGAAACCACAGCAAAAATGCTACTTTTGAACTAAGTGATTAAATACCAGGTTTGAGGTCTGACATTCATGTCATAGCTGTAACATTTTGTTGAACTTGACTGAAACTGTTGAGATTTTTTTACTGCACTGTGTTTTACAGAAAAAACCCATGTAACAAAACATGCAGCTTAGGGCTTCCCCTGCATTTGTCCTGCATCAGTAAAGCCTCACCAAAGTCAGCCCACACAGCTGTAGAACAAAATTAGGTACAAGCAGATGAGGGTTAAAAGCAAAATACTGGTAATATCTCAGGTAATTCACACGTTAAAGAGCAGTGTGTAATGAATTACGATGTCATGTCAGCAGCCACGCTTCGACCCCAAATCTGCCAATCATTATAAAGCTGAGTTTGTTGGGCCTTAGATACAGGGACCTCACCAACTGCCTCGGGCAACATCCATACTTATTAGACAACATGGGCCCCAGGGAGCTTTTCAGAGCGTGGCCCCCACCACCTGGCTAAAGCAGAGAGTAATGAAAGGCAGCGATACAACAAAGCACTAAGTGACTGCAGCCCTGCCTGCACAGCGCCCGCCCAGCGCCGGCCGGGGCAGCGCCTCAGCCCCCGGGGACACACGGACATGTTAGATTTGGGGTTCGCATCCTCTGTGTTTAGCACTTCTGGCAGGAGATATCCCAAAATCTGTGCTGCTTCACGGAGCAGAGAGCCTGCGGTGTGTGCGGGGCGGNGTGCGGAATGACAGAGCTGAGATTTTCCTGAGCATTTTCTCTGCTCTGTTAGTAGTGAACATTGTCAAGAAGAAATGCCTGCGTGATGCAGGTTTTGCAGGTAATTTTATACTCTGCTCAGGAAAGGGAATAAATCAGAAAAGCAATTTTGAAAGGTGAAAGAAATACCTAAAATTATTATCCGTGTCACAGGCAACAGGACGCTTTCTTTCTATGCATTTATTCACTGATGTGTGAGGTACAGTAATATTTACAGATTTTTTTTTCCCCTAGTTAAAGCAGTTGGTTGGTGCAGTCTAGCTTTTTTAAAATTCTTTTCCCTTTTCTGAAACCTGCGTAATGACTAGCTTTAAATCCTTCGGAGTGGAGGACTTAAACATACAGCCTAGCACAAAGTCATACTTCAGCAATTCAGATTGGGAAATGAAGTAAATTTTGCCTTCTATTCAGAGTGGGCTGGGGCAGAGGAGCATCCATAAGGCAGGGAGATACCATGCTGAGCACAGGGGCTGTCAGCTCTGCCTCCCTTAACTGATCACCTTACATTTTTCCTCTCTTTTGAAATACTGTGGGAAGCACTTGCTCCATCACTGTATGGTTTTTACACATAGGTATTGATAAAATCCAAATCCAGTGAGCTGTTTATCTGCTAGCAAATTGCCTCTGTATTCGAGGCACTTCTGGATTTAATATTTGAGAGACTAATAATAATGATTACAGTTTTTTCCCAATTTAGCCATTTCTATATGCATTTTTAAGTGCCTATCAACAAGGGTAATGGTAACCAGAGATAGTTAACACTTCCTATTGGCTTTTTAAACCTCCCCATTGCTGTTTATCTGCCTTTCAGAGGCAGAAAGAGCATGAACAGGATGGGGAGGGTGTGAGAACAATTCTATAAAAGATTATCTTGCACACAAAGCGAATGGCCCTGCCCCCATTGTGAAGGCAGAGATTCCCCCGAGATTAGGAGAGGAGGAATTGCTTGTGGTCAGAAGAGGCAGGAGAACAATAGAGCCCAAAATGGGCAGCAGCAGTCGCTGAGGTGGGTGGGAAGAGTGGCCAAATGGCCATTGCAGGCTACGTGGTGTTGTCACTGACACCAGAAATGGCTAAAAGGTCTCAAATTAGCAATTGTTATGATTAGCAGGTGGTTTGAGAGATAGGAGGTCTAGGGAAGTGATTGGTGCTTTAGACATCACATGCTATCTGGTCCAAAACACCCTTCACTTGCTCATTAACAGAGAATTATGAAATTACTTAAAGGAAAACAATTCTAATGAAAAATAGAGTGTTACAGAAATCAATTCCTTAAAGGGGTCATGACTTTTTATAATAGTATTACAATTCCTGCAGATTTTATTTCTGTGAAGGAATTTTGTCAGGAAATTTGGCAGGGAAACCAACATAACACAACAGTAGTTCATCTGGCTAGAAAAAAGTGATAGGATTATTCTAACACATGCATTCCTTTCATGAATAACTCATGTATTGAGATTGTGAATCTGCTCCAAAGAGAGATTCAAAGATATGTGGCTCAAACCCAAATTTATAAGAATCAAAGCTCAGGAGTATTTTGGTCCAGAGACAGGTACAGTTTAATCTACAGCACTAAATGAAATCATAGAAACAAAACGTGCATCCTCTTCTAATTCTTGACTTTGAAGATAAACTCAGGGATGTCAGGGCTTTATTAACACTGGCTCTTTTAAAAGCAAGGACTGGATTCTCCAATTTCATGGATGTGCAGATACCAATACTCTCCTGAGGATTGTCTGTGTTCCAGACCCAAAATCTGGAGCACAGCAAGTCCAAAGACACTCTTGAGATAATATCCATTTACACATTAACAGCCTGCTCTCCTCTTTGTTGAGACTTATCCTACCTACTCCTATTCTCACACTAGAGAGCAATGACTTGTACCCAGACTCAATGAGCACTCACTGAGTGATCTACACAATCCTGTCCTGTATGTGCTAGGGGAGTTCATTCTGCCAAAACATCTCTAGCTAGGATTTTTTTTTTTTTTAACAGTATTTTATGTTTAATTGGCATTTTGCTGTCCCTGCAATGTGGTACAAAATGCCAGGCTGACTGCATTAGTGCTGGGCTATTATCACTGCTCTTTTTTCATGTGCTGCAGGTCACTGGGCAACTTCGAGACCCTCTTCACCTTTGCCAAACCAGCCTTAAAAGTACACTCTGAAAGCAAAAACTTCATAATTCCAAGAAGCCTGACAGCAATTGCTCTGTCATTGCCTCGAGATAAAAAATCAGACTGACATATCCAGTACTGGCGATTATTTTGGAAAATATTGGCTCTTTGGTCAAGAAAATCACAGCACATGCTCTGCTCCCAGATCTTTCTGGATACAACAGAGAGAGAACAGCTCTGTGCAGGAAAATGGTGTGAGCCCAAGGTAATGTCCCTTAAATTTTAGAATTAGGCATCCAAAATTTAGTGGGATACATCAGCAAATTGAGAGAGCTCATGAGAGAGGAGATGAGGACAGTTTGGCAAAGGAAGGTTTGCTTGCAGGCTCACTGAATAAGCAAAATTAAACATTCTGTCTGGGCTCACTGAATAAGCTGAAGGAGCAGCTCAGCTGCCCATGCCACAGGAAGTAAATGGCATGGGTTAAAAATGGAGAAAAAAGTGTGAAGGAAAATGAGGAAATGCCAGCTTTTACGGTCTTTATTCTCATAATTATTGATTTGCCAACATAAACAGCACAAAAGTAGTTGTGTATGTATTCTAGAGTTATGATATGGGTATTTTAATTGTGAAGATTTAAAAAAATCTTTAAGTATTACAGTACTTGCAGTAACTCTGCTATTAAAAATACTGTTCTTCCTAAGGATGTCTTTGGTGAAGCTCCCATGGCAAACCCTTTGTTTTATGTTCAGTGAAGCCAGAGGTGTTACTTTTCACAAATGAGATAATTTCAGACTCCAAATTATATGTTCATGATCATATATATTCTAAATAAAATCTTGTCAAAACCCTGCCATCTCCCCATCTTTCTGTCATGTGATTTGTGCTTACAGCTTGAAACAGAAAATTATGCTGCAGATACATGTCTGAGTATTTTTTCCTTTGCTGAGCAACTGGGTGTGAAGGTATCTAGACTTGGACTTGTAAATTAAGGGCAAGAACCCAAAATCTAAGACAAGTAGTGTGACAAAAACAACTTTCCCTTTTGAAATAATTTACTATAAAACAAACCTATAATCAAATGCTATTGATAAAATCTTTCATGTCAAATTATTTTCAGCCTTGCTGTTTGTTTCTGAAAAAACTCTTCTTTGTTCCATTTTATTTTTGTTATGCTTGGAGGAAAAAAAAGTACAATAATGGTTGTAGTATATCCACATGGAATTGTTTTTTCTATTTTTTTTCTGCTGAAACCAGGAAGCATCATCACAGGTTTCCAGTGCATATTCCTGTTTCCCCACCCAGGTGGCCTCAGGTGCAAAGCTGAGAATTTGGGCTTCTTCCTGATCCTCCACTTTCCCCTCCTGTGTTTTATTTGCTTTTTTTTAAATCAATGTACATATTGAGCACAGGGAAACCTTCAGTAATTTCTTCAAGTTGTTGCAATTAAAGCTTAGCTTTTGTGTCATAACAAAAACAAGTGATAACCAGCAATGAGGTGGGAGGCTTCCTTATTGCTTTACTCTAGGACAGATGAAGTGCAGAAAATCTCAGCTTGATTTCAAAAGACAGGTATCCTGGGGGTCAGTTGTAATAAAACATGGGATTTCCCCACTCCCCAACATCTGTAAAAGTTCCTAAACCTTGCAAAAGCCAAGCTGGGTACAACACTCACCTTCTCTCCTGTGGTGAAAGAGAGCAAACCTCACCTGAGAGGTGACACAGAGGGCACCCAAGCTGCAAAGGGAATAAGAACAAATGTCACAGAATGGGAGCTTTAAACTCCTTCATCTGGGTTCAGTCAGGTCCTTCTGTTCTTCTATATCCCCATATTTTATTCTGAGGTTTGGCTGGGTAGGAATCTGTGGATTAAGCTTCTGTCTTGTAGCAGAAAATCTCAACCAAGCCTGGGAAGTTGTTTACCCTAGAAAACAAATTTTGGGTCAAATGATTTGGAAAATGCAAATTTTTGTGATCTACGTTGATGCTTGTGTTATGCCCTTCTGTGGGAAAGAATAACGAGGATTTCCATGAAAAACAGAACAAATATATTTTAGCTCCTAATTAAAAAAAAAAAAAATTAAATCTCCTGTCCAAAATTTCTTTACAGACACTAGAAAATTCAGCCCCAAAGGAGGACCTTTTGAGAAAACCTGTGGAAAAAGTTGAAAGGGAAACTGCTTTGCAGAGCTCTGCTGCTGCAGCTGCTGTTATGGGCATCCAGCAAAGTGTGTAGAATGAAATAGCACCAATAACCCTCATTAAAAATTTATAATGGATGCGGGGGTGAAACTTTTCTATCCTGACTGGATTTTATTTGCTTGGTCGACATCGGAATAACTGAGGACTCATCAAATGACAATAAATAAGGAAGTAAGGAAAATTACAGGTTTTCATTAGTCTTTAGATGGTTGGAATGTTGTCTGTTTTTGTCACTATTCCCCAGTGTTTCATGTCATATTTAATTCCATTTCTATCAAAAGAAGCATACAAAAAAGGAGAATGATGAGAAAACTCAACTTGCTAAAGCTAATCTGCTGCCATCTATGGACTTTCAGGAAGAATTCAAAATGAGTATTGCAAAGAATTAAGACAAATATTTTCCTTGTAAGAAATCTGGATGAGGACGAGATATTTCAAAATGGTACCTTTAAGTGAGGCATCAGCCTTTTTTCCCCAAGACCTCTAGACAGTTTGAGTACCACTTCTCCTAGTACCATCATTGGCCAGGAATTAGACTGCTTTGTGCTTTTTGTGGCAGATCCTTCTTTGCTCAGGATGCTGTGACAATGAAGAGGAACTGTAAATTTTGTTTAGATGTACCTGCAAGTTTCCCCTTTTGAAGAAAATAGAAGCAAAATTAGAATGAAAATAAGATCTTGTAGAGGGACTCCCAGTCCTCTAAGCTGGGGAGAAACTGGGCAAAAGGATTGTGCCTGAGCTTTTCTGTACTGAGAAGTTAAAATACATTCAGGATTGAAAAACAAATTAAGCACATTTTATTTGTGACCAAGGCTCTATTGACTCCAGCAGCTTCTGTCAAAACATAAGAGGAGTAAAAGTTTTGTTTTAAGATATGGGAGGAGAGAGGGAAATCTTGCAGGATATGGGTGTAGGAATATATCTGGGGTGTTGCATGGGAAATAGGAAACTCTGTGGGTGCTCCTCTCAGATGGGGATGGAAGGAGGGTAAAGTGCAAAGAGAAAATTTCAGTGGCAGAGAGAGGATTTAGAATACTACTGAGGTTCAAAGAGCTGGACAATTGGAGATTTTCATTAATGGAATGGATATGGAAGATGAAATGGAGATATAACCTTGAGTCTGAAGGTAAGATGTAAAGATTAATCCAAAAGGATCAAAATCCGTAACACTGGAGTTCATTCAATACCCAAAGAAAGAACAGCAGCTCTAAGATCTGCTAGTCTTGATTTGCATGAACTGCACTGACTGAATGCAGCAGGTTTGGTTCAAATCACTGCTGCTGGGAGGAGAACACCCCTAATACCTGTGGAGGAAATTATTCGCTGCTCAGCATTTTCAGAGCTCCAGCATTAGGAAGACTGAACACCAACTGAACAGACACTTTGCAGGTCCCATTTTCAGCCATTTCAGTCTTTGTAGACTTCCCTTTGTAGGGAAGTATGACCTTGCTGTAAAAAGTGTGAGATAGTACACAAATGGTCAAAACAAGAGGAAAAACACCAAAACACATAAGAGTAAGCAAAAACTGAAATTTATTCAAGTGTCCAGTTCCAGTCCACATTTATGGAGGTACCCATGTGCTATAAGTGCACGTACATAAAAGACGTATTTATCTACAGATGTGGCTAGTGATGCTTTAGTTTGAAAAAAAATATGTACTTTCCCTCTCTTTTTTAACCTTATCTGTGCATTCTTGGGTCATGTAGCCTTTGTGCTGACTCTGGACAAAAATCCTCCTTTGATGGAGGATACATGCTGAAAGGTAGAATTCTGAATTATGTTCTCTAAATTATCCCGTGCTCAGAGAGCAAGTATTGATTTTAAAAATGACTGAGCCAGACCTCGCATTGCAGTCCCCCCAAAGCACAACAAACAGCAGTCATGTGCTCAGCTACCAAGAGGCCACTGTGCTGGCATTGTTTCAAAAAATCAGAAAGTCATCAATCAACCAAATAGTAATCGGAATAAGTACATGGTATCTAAAGACACATTTTATCCAGTTACATGCTCCAATTCAGTTAGCAAGGAGGAGAATTAGAACAATATTGGGCCGATTAACAGGTCTACCTTGGGAACTGGGAGCTGTTAAGTTATTTATTTTTCTGCCTTGTATAAAAGAACGAGGAGAATTTCATCTGCATAGTTAAGCACTCAGTAACTTCCCACAATAAATAACCCAGCATCTCTCCGTGCTGGAATGTTTTTCATGGAGCCTGATTGAGAGCACAGAATTTTACTGTAATTGGTTTCTGTACCTTTCAAATGGTTTGGACACAACTGTGTTTCAGAGGAAGATTTTTATTTTTTTTCCTTCGGGCGCTGTTAGCCACTGGTGCCAAAATGAAACTTCCCAAGCAATAAAATTATTAGGATCAGTGTATTCAAAACATCATCGAGTCCCATTTTGATGGCACGATTTAATGATCAATGCAAAAAGCACGGTTTAGAATTTCAGTCCTGCACAATTCAATTGAATCAATAAACTACGGAGTGTCTATGAGGGTTCTCTTCACAATAATATAAAATATACCGTTTGTAAAGAAATACATGGCTGGAAAATGCACCCTTCAAGTGAATGCTCCAGCTCTGTACATTTATGGCTGTCTTTTGGGAGATACAAGAGAGGAACAGAGAGATTATACAAAATGCTTTGTAAGTTAAGGTAATAGCTCATACAATTAAGAGGGTTGAATTTTTCTGTGTTGCTATATAGCACTTCCCATAGTGAAATCTCTGATTTTTAGGTTTAGAACTCTCAAGCTCTGACTGCTATTAAATACAGCATAGGAGGTTTTGCTATAGATGGAATTAATTTAGAACTATTTTGCTTCAGTAAACCTGGAGTTTCTGAAAGAAAAAATGGTGCACATGCATACTTAAGATGCTATAGTACTGTCTCCTAAGACCTAGGGTGAATTTTACATGTAAATTTCACATACTTTTTAAGTGTCTGGAGCAGAGCAAGTTTTGCTCTATTCTTACTGTTTTGCTCTATTCATACTAACCATAAATACACATGAGTTAATGTTTTCTTTCCTTGGAGCACCCCCCTCCCCCCGGTCTGGGTTGTGTAATTATGTATGAAAGCCACAGGTTTTTATTTACATTAATTCGTAGGGGTTTGCTGTAACTCAAATTTAGTTTGAGTTTGTATCACACAGCCCCTCCCTGCTCTTTGTTTCCTTGGCTTTCAGGAGATGGCAGGGTTGAAGGAGCAGAGCTTTAATTACCTTCTCACCACAGAAAAGGGTGGCTTTTCCAAATCTGAGTTTACAAAACAAGGCTGGAAGAACCAGAATTAATCTGTGTGATACCTGGCAATGCATTCACCTACTTGAGGAACATCATATGAACATGCTGTCAAGCCCCACCCCTCTCAAAAGCATTTACTTTTGTCCTTTCTCCTTGGGAAAAACAGCTTCTGGGCAGCAGTGCATTATTGGAGACAGGTGAATAAGCTGGACATTGGTGATACTGACAGCAAACATTTGAATCTTTGCTTTCCCATGCAGGGGGCTGAAAAATAAGCAAAGGGAACTGATTTGTTCAGTAGGCCAATGTATTTAGGAAGAGACATCCAGAAAGGAGATAGGTGATGGTTCCTCCTCACTGTTTCCAATGAAAATGCAGCTTTGAGAATCTGAAGTGTAGAAGCTTTTAATAACTCCTTCTCCAGATATTTAAGTGCAGTGGAAAACCCAAGCCTGTGTGATTAAGAAGGTCAATCCCTTTGTAAGCAGGATCTGTTCTTTTTAAGAACCATAGCACCCTTCAAAGTTCTAGTTCAACTAAATGTGCATCAATAGAAAAACTAAATGAGGTTTACTTTAATTGATTTTTAAAGGTATAAATCATTTTATGTCTTTGCTCTTTAGCTCTCCAGGTCTCATTTCAGGGTGTTTTCCTACTCTGATGTGGATGTCTGTCTCTGCATACATTTTTCTGGCTTCACTGAGATATTGTCAGAAGACTTGCCCTCTTGAAAAATAAATTTTATCGTAGCTGAAGGGCCCTTGAAGCATTGAAATCAGAGCTTTTCAGTTGTCTCTCATTAATACTGTCTAACTTTAGCTCATTTGGGCCACATCATAGTTATCCAGATATTTTACTCTAGATTTCCTGTTTGATCATATGAGTAATGATTGACTGGAGGGATAGCAGGGATGTTTGTAATTTGGGAGTAAGGAGGGCATCAGCACCAAAAGGAAAAAATGGAGGCGGTGTAATTCTTACCTGTTTTGACGTCCCATAAGCTACACAAAATAACTCTTTCTGGAAACTACCTGCTTTTCAAATGCCCTTAAACTGCAAACAAAACTTACATGAAATCCAGCTTAAACATGGATGCAATGTTGGGTATTTTCCATTAGAGTAGAACTCATAAGGCTTCGTGGAGTAAATTTAGGCCAGCTGATGAGGGCAAAAGTTATTCCCTGACCACTTACCATGACCTGCAACTGCCTCATCCACCTGGGGCTATTAGTGAGGATCAAGTGGCCACTAAACCCTCCCAGATTTGTCTGTTAGCTTATCCAGATTTGTCAGGAGAGCAGGAGGAGGTAGGACCTGGCCACACTCAAACACTGAGCCATCGTTCCCTGTGGGTGGCTCTGAATGGATTCATGTGCCAGAGGAAAGGCCAAAACATCTCAGTGCCATGTGTGTATGGTTTCCGTAAGGTATCTTACTTTTATGATGAAATTGGGACCTGAAAGTTGAAGGAAGGAGAGAAAGGAATGCAGGGGAAGGAGTCTGGGTTCTTTTCCCATTCTGCCAATATTTTACTTCGGCCTAAAAATCATAAAAGGACTGCCTCTTCATCTGCAAAATCAAAAGCAGAGGAGTTGCCTGCAATATTTCAAATGTATTGATGTAAAGCTCTATGTCTCAAACTGTTCTTCTTGTACATTGCAAGGGGTTTTTCCAGTTCTAAAATGTATGTGGAGCTAAATACCTTTATCAGGAAAAAAGGGCAATTTATCTAATAGTTTGATTTTTTTTTAGGAAAAAAAAACCCCTCAGACATTAAATTATCCTCGCTCTGTTAGCTAATTCAATTGTTTGTTTGCTTATTGCTGAGAGTCTGTATGAATTAGAAAATGTAAATGAAGCAGTGAGAAACATGTGGCTGTATCCAGCTGTGTCAATCCTCTGTTGGGAGTCAAAAGTTTGGTTCATATTCACATTCCTGGTGGACTAGAATATTATTAAGAGAAATTCACATACTTCAAAAAAGGTTCCTCATTTGCAATTTATGAGATGGAAGTACATCAAAGACATAAAAGCAGCGAATGGTCAGAAGTTAAAAGTGAGGGGTAGCCAGACTTCAGAAAAATTAGTTAACTGGTGATGTCATTCTGTGAATAAAATAATTTACCTCAAGAAATCTATAATTAGACCATCTCCCTTCAGCTGAAAATCTCTATTCTTGGGCAATAATTTGCTCTGCAAATTGTTTTCAAGGTAGTTTTCCCTCTGCTTTAGCAAGGTGCAGGAGCCATGGGTTTGTGGAGTGGCTGAGCACGGACCAAGCGATTCCTTCCAGGGCAGCTGAGGAGTAACTCCAGGCAAGGCAGGAGCTCAGCAAGGCCAGACCACTGCATTGACTCCTGGTTTTGCTTTCACCTCCTTGACTTAGAAGCCAAAACCAGGGGAGTGAAAGGGGAGTCAACAAACATGATATGTCCCAGATTTCCATTCCAAGGTGTCCAGTGAGATTTGACAAAATTCAAAGCTTTTTGCTCTAGTTTGTGTGATAGGAGTGGGTGTTGTCTTTGTTTCTCTTGCTGTACAGCAGTGACTCAGGCTGTTAGGATCCTTGGTTCAACCTACTGCCTCTGCTTCTGATATAATTTAAAGTTGTTATAGTGGTTGATGGGTTTGAGTTCATATTGACTTCATATTTCAGCTGTTCAGGGTTTTTGTGTGAATATTGACCAATATTTTATAGTGCTACAAAGGAAGGAGGTAACAGCATATATTTTTGTGTGAATATTGGCCAATATTTTATAGTGCAACCGTCCAAGGAGGTAAGAGCATGCACTTACTGTCTCTTGCACCTTTCCATGTAGGGGTCCAGAGGTTGGGTGAGGTCTGTTTTGCTCCCTCAGGGAAGTGTCTGAGGGCTTTTGGACAAGTCACAAACTCTCTGAGACTGGACAGTCATTTTCTCCTGAGTTTTAATGATGCTGTCACTGTGGGGTGTGTGACTCTGAGCTGACACAGCCCTGGTCCTAACTGGTATCATCATCCCTGGAAGTTTGCAGCTGCAGCTGTCCAGCCTTAGTCTCTCATGGAGAATATGCCATGAACCATCTATGATATTTGCTTTCTGAACTTATTTTCCTGCTTCTCAGTGTACCTGCTAGACATTCTCACAATATGCCCAGAGGAAGAATATTTTTTTCTCATTTTAAAAATATATTAGATAAGAGAAAGAATAGGTTTGGCTCAACTACTGTATCTACAGATGTTATCATCAGAATACAAAGGGAAAAAAATACATTAAAAGGCCTTTTTCTATTCACTAGGCTGTTTATTCAGTAGTCACTCAATAATTATTTTTAGCATATGTTTTGCTGATTTTTTTCAAACTTTTCTGTCCCCAAGATTAATATTGATACCAGTGCTACTGGGTGGGAGTTTTTTTTTCCTTCTAAATAAAAACCATGTACAGGAAGGGTTATCTAAGTCTCCCAGTGACTTTCCTAGTCAATGGAGGGATTGCAGCAGGACTCCAGGAGCTGCCTGCACCCAGCTCACCTGTTTCTCCATATTTATATGAAGACTGCTACATCCTGGTTCCTTCAAATCCACAATAACTCCCTCTGCACAATAAGATGCCCTAGATTTCTCATGCCTTTCATATGTGTTTTTAGGGACTCTGCCCTTAAAATTCATGGCAGGCACTTGAGAGGTTATGTCCTTTTCATGACTCACTTCAGGGAGTTTCACAGATGCCTTCAGTTTGTTCAGGCAAGATTCCTACCTCTGACTCTCCAAGCAGAAGAGAATTGCCATTAGCCTTTTATACCAGGCTTAATTGCCAATTACCAGCGGGTGAGCAGCCTCACAACACTGTGCTGCTCCAAGCCTACCATGCCCTGCAAAGGAGTTCTGTGCAGAGAAATCTCTGCACAAGGAGGGATAAAGGCCACTGAAGGACCTCCTCATCTCTGCCAAAGTTTCCAGTAGCTCCTTGTAGTTTTGAGAGCTCCTCATGCATTTAACTGGAATATTCCTATTTAAAAAGTCATGTTTCCACCCAAAAGTAAGGGCAGAAAACCTTTAAAAGAATTGCATTTCAAAAAATAAGACAAATGCAATTTGAAAATTGTATCAACACAAGAAAACATATTTATTCCAGTTCATGTTTGAAAAATAAGAAATTTCACATGCAAAGTGAAGTAAAAAAGGAGCAGCTGCTCTGTTCTGTTTTATTTAATCCCATTTCTCCATATTTTAAGCAGTGCAGGTCACAAGCACAGTCCAGTGGGGGAAGTTCAGTATATTAAATGCACTAGCAGTTTTCTCTTGCAAATTGATTATTTAAATTGAGCTACTCTCAAGTAATGGACAATACCCGTGCTTACAAGTATGAGTTTGTGTGGAGATTTGCATTCCAATCCATTCTTCTTTCTGTGCTCTCAGAGACATCCAACTTAATTTCTTTGTGCTTATCTCAGCACTTACATCTTAAAATTAAAACTTATTAGGTGTTCATAAATTATTTTAAGGGTTTTTTTTTTTTACTGCTTTGTCTTTTTCTGCATATGGACACATACATTTATCTGGATGCAGAACTTTTTTTTTTTTTGCTGATGAAAATATTGCAGAAATTTGGAAAGGTTAAACAAAAAAAAAATGGCTTGGACGTTTTCACTCAGCTGTGATTTCTGTAGTGCAGGACTGAAAAGCAGGGATTAGTGATGATTCCTCCTCCACTACCAGCCCCAAAGTAGGAGATGACTTTTTAAGAGGAGATAAAGGAAACACTGAGATTGGGACTTCATCCAAAGATTCTTGGAAGGATACCCAGGTTCTAACGTTTTTGGTTGCTCTGATTTTTGGAGAATTCACAAGCCAAATTAAGTTGTTCTCATGTTTTCTGCAGCATCCACCGCTGTCAACAACATCATCACAAACAAAATAATTTTCTCATTTTAATTAGCCACAGACTATCCTGATAGCTGTACATCCAAACCTGCCTGTGGCTGCTTCAGTGAGGAGTTGGAATGTGAGTCTCCTTCACTAAAAAGAGTAGAACAATCCTGTTTGAAGCAGAATTCCCATGTCCTTCAGGGTCAGCCCACAAAAGTTCCTCTGCAGATCTGACTGAATTTCACTGGCAGATCTTGTCTCAGTTCTTTCCGTCGAGTGTGCCTGGCAACTTGGCCATATCTCATAAGCCTTTGCTTTTGGATTTAGACTTGCCAATGCAGCTTTAAACTAAATGGGGCTGTAAATCAGAATGTCCTCATCTACAATTCTTCCCTAAGCATCTGATTGCAATCATGCTGCATGCTACTTGTACAGGGATGTTTGAAACTGCCTATAAAACAACAGCTAATTGCTGATCTGCTTAATTAAAGAGAGCCTTTTGTTGTCACATATACAAAGATAAATGAAATAATCAGCTTTGGACTAATGAGAGATAATTAGATTATGCAGTCTGATAAATAAAGACAAAAATCCTGCAGATTGCCACTGTACTCTGGACAGCTGAGATCACCACAGGATTTAGAGGTGCACTTTCCTCTCCTTTCCTCACCATTCTTTTTGGATTTTTTGCATCCCACAATTAACAGGGTGACCAGATCTTCCAGGCATTAACAACTGTCGTTATGTACTATAATTTAGGATTTGTTGTTTAACAGCAGTGTGATTTGCATGGACAGAATTTATTCAGGATTTAAGTTCCCATGTAAAAAAAATTAGTAGATCTGACTGCTCACTGATGACCTTGCAGCCTGAACAGACACGAGATAATGACAGTCCTCTTCAGGGAGGAAGCTAAAATGAAATGTCTTTGTTTGTTCTTTTTGTTGCCCTATTTGGATCGATAAACAAAGGGCCAGTTTTGTCCAGAAGGCCTAAAATGTGCATGCTCAGGGGGTGTTAACAGCCAAGTCTAGTAACTAGTGGAAATTGCTTGTTTTAATGGATTCATTTTCTTCTAGAGTGGTGCCCAGGGTTTTGGGGGAATACCTGAGCAGCTTTCTTTATTCTTCCTTTCATTTGTACCCCTGAAGAAATAACTTTAGCTCACCAAAAGGTGCTCTACAGGCACACACCTAAAGCATGCAAGTCATAGAATCAGACCAGAGCTTGTAGAAAATTGACTCATCACACCTAGGCAGAATGGACATCATTGCTCCAACTGTTCTCCTCTTCAGATCTCCTTCTGTTATGCTGCACCCCTTGGCAATGTAGGCAGATCCCAAGATTTTTTGAACCAATTGGCAAAAAAAAAAAAAACCAACCCAAAATAAATTGCCTTTAATTATCATTTTCCATATCAGTTTTGTAGCAGCTCTTTTTACACAACATGTATGTTAAACTCAGTGAAACCTTTGTTGGTGTGGGGGTATCAATAGATGACAAATTTACCAAACAAGCATAAATGAGATGTTTTTCCTGAGCATGGTTTCTGTGGTAAGTGTCTGCTTACAGCTGAATTGTTTGGTTTTCTCCTGGAACTGGGGTTTGGTGTCAAGGGCCAACACACAGAAAAAGCAGTGGCTGTTTCATAAGTGAGAGGGATAGGGATTTCTTGTGACATCATGTGATTATCAGCAAACAAAGATCAGTCACTTAACAGCATTTTTTATCTTATTTACAAGGCCAGAATAAAAGATCATTTTGACAAAATGTCTTCCTACACTTATGGCTAAAGGCCACCCTAAAGAGAGCCCTAAATCTGTAATCAGTCCTGTGCTGCTGCTGTGATACACGAACAATATTCTAGTCATCTGAATCATTTTCACCGTATTTTCTAGTCAGATTAATCATACATAAGATTAAACAGCTGCTGCTTTCTCCTCTGCCAGCACTCACCATCCTGGTGCCACAGCCAGGTACTCACATGTCCCCAGCATTCTGTAGCTGCTCCAGTATCTAGAATTAAGGTCACCTTCACAGGGATATACTGTCACACTGGCACCTATTTGCAACCTATTTTTCAAGCCTCTTAAACCTAGATTAGACCAGTTAATTATTTTAATGCCTTCACATTCAGAGTTAGGATGTTGCATAGTATTAATGCCCATTTAATTAAAGACAGCCAGCCAAATCTTCCATTTAAGCTTCATAAGTTTTGCCTATTAACAACACTGTATTTTGTCTATCCTTACATGGATCACGACACGGACACAAAGAAAAAAGGTGGAGAAGTGCATTTAATTAAATAGCAGGCCTAGGTCAAGTGTCTGCCTCATATGTCACTGTACAGCAAAGATGACTGCAGGAAAATCAGCTCCTCAGTGAAGCAGGATCTGCTGGAGAGCCCTGTGGGTGCTCTCCCTTGGAAGAACCATCCACAGAGCCTCCTGCCCTGCCTTATACCTTCATCCACGTTATGTCATGTTTCTTTTCTCAGGAAAGAGAAAGCAAGCAAGAGGATCACCTGGAAGGGTGGATGTTCCCCACCACGAGCAAAAGAAGGTGAACTGGACCATTTGTTACTGGGCAACAGGCTTTTCTCATGGATTTTCAGAAAGATCTATATACAACACATCCTCTCTCATTAAAGGCAGCACGAACACTTAGCAAAGGTCAACTCCTACCTGGGGTAGAGCTGTGGGGAGACAAGAGGTTAAGGCTGGTAAAATTCCCATGATATCTTTTATGGAGGTGAAGAGATAGCATATGAGACAAAGAAATCAGTAGAAATATCCAGCTACTTAAGAGGGATGAGCTTTTAGCTCTTGGAACTTCTGCAGTAAATATTTGTCAGCTGATATCTGGGCTGCTCATCACTAGCTACTCAAAAACAATCCTCCAGCAGTTATTTTCTGAGAAGGCCTTTTCCTATTCCCTTTATCTGCTGAAAAGCTGCTGTGCTGCTGAAGGAAGCCAGCCAGCACACCTCTGTATTATCTGGAGGCCTCAGTCCTGAATCAGGACTCTTCACTGACAGGTGCTCGCCCAAACCCAGAGCAAAAAACGATCACTGCATCGATAGTTTGTGATCAAATTATTCTCACTCAGATTCTTCTTTGTCTGTGAATTACATCAATCACTGGCAAATAGTTTCTTTGTACAATTCCTGACACATTTAAAATGCTGCTGGATATGCAGAGTGAGGTGGGAGAAGTGAGGGTGTGACACCATCTCTCACAGCAGGCTTTCAGGCAGATCAGCCTGGGGTGGTGAGGAGGGTGCTGGGCCTCTGCAAGGGGCAGTGTTTTCAAATGTTCCCATCCCCAATTTGTCTCTCCCAACACACCAGTGAAGCCAGTTGTGTTGCAGTACTGATTTCTTCAGCTTGAGCACACCCATCTCTGTAGGATGAGAAGGTGCACTGGTTAGAAGTGAGAATTTTACCTTCCTTCATGCTTCTAACTTTAGTGTAGCCTAATCTCAAGGAGCCAACAGCTACATGTCATCAGTAAAAGAATTGACCCTTGCCCTCTTCCCCCAGCAACATCAAACAGTGTTGACACAACAGGGATGCAAAGCAGGGGAAGAGCCCCAGAGCCGGCATCAAATGCAGATGTGCAGAATTAGACCAGCTGCTGGTGAAAAGACAAAGAATATTTATCGAGAGCTGAAGTGAACTTGTAAATGTAGCTGTATTTGAGATTTTAAAAGCTAAGATGAATATTCTTTTCATTATATTAAAAGCACATTACTAAGTGTTTACAGTGGTGATCTGTGATTAAGTAATTTAGATCTGTCCACAAATTCTCATGTAGGAGTAAGTGTCACATTACCTGCTCACCAAAGCTTTCCTAGAAGCAGTTGAATCCTGAGAGAAAGCAAAATCCATTTGAGTTAACATGGAAATCTCAGGGGAACTTTAAAATGATTCTTGAATAATTTTAAAATCAAATTGTATTTACACTCCTAACTGCTATAAGCCCTTTTTCAAATTCATTGGCAAACAAGTGAAACACGTCTGAGTTGCATGATTTATCACATGAGATTTCATCAAGGGTAGCAGAGCTGAAATGAACTGCACATTCTCAAAAGCAAACAGGCAGATCCTGCCCCTTTTGGACACCCTGCAGTTTTTGTTAGTGACTTTTAGGTGGGAGAGTCTTATTTGTTGAAAAAAAAAGTGCACTTCTCTAAAGAACATTTAATGTCATGACTTATAACATTTGCTGCTGGGGACATTTTGCAAGATGATGAGAAGGCAGCATATAAATTATTAGACTCACAATTTTAATATTAATAGCTCTTTGCATTCTCACAGCACATATCAGCCTAGAAACTGAGTGTACTGCTGTGCATAGAAATGTATGTGCCAGTAAGGGAGGGTTTGTTTGTTCCTCTGAGGCCAGCTGCTTAGCAAGGTGAAGCCACAGCTCACATCCCTTGCAAGGGGATGATTACAGTCAGACAGAATCCTGCTATGCTGTCTTGTCATAGGAGGCTAAAACACCATCAGCTCTTGGTGTCTCCTCGGTGGTGGGGCTGTCAGCAATCCTCCAGCTCTTGGTAGCTCTCAGTTTTCAGCTGTCTAACAATGGCCCTTCACTCTTAGTGATGCCTTAAGTTTTAGCTTTCATATTTTTTAGATTTTTGTGCTGTTTAGGTGTTAAGCTCTGAGCTTCATATTAAGGGTTAGTCAGTTCTCTTCACAGAGCAGGCACACAAAACGATCCTTTTCCAGCCTGAGACCAAGGACAACTGTTACAAGTTTTCAGGCCCAAAAGCATGAACAAAGGTGGACTAAAGAGAAAAAACAAGGATGGGACTTCATAATCTGAAGCTGTAATTGGACAATTAACCCCAACATGCAAATGGACCAAAACTTATAAAAGTGTGAGACCTCGTGACCGGTCGCCCATTTTGTGACCATTTTGGGTCCACTTTGTGCTGCCCAAGGTGTATCCTTCAAGGCCTTTTAATAAATGCCTACTTTATTCTCTTAGCTCTGTCCAGTCTCTGTTCCAGGTCAGCCTTCTCAAGGCATCCTAGTAACCAGAGAATATTCTCTGGAGACAGAAAATCCTGTCACATCATATAATTAAAGACTTTTCCTTTCTGTTTTGGTCCCAAAGCATTGGATACAGGATCTGTTTTCTAAAACAAGTAGTTACAGGGTTTTACTCTTATTATTTGGGTGTGTACAGCTGTGGACAGGGATGCAAACACAAGGAAGATTTGTATCTGATGTGTGGAATCAATTCCCTGTGTACAGAGTCCCAGGAACAACCTGGTCCTCCACAGATTCAGCAGCCCACATCCAGCCATTCCAGGTTGTGAGCACTACATTTAACACAGTATTTATGGCACTGAGTGCTCTCTGGTTTTCAGTAAACATTCAGTAAAATAATTTTTGGCACAGTTTTAATATACATTGTAGTAAGCAATGCTTTTCCATCTTGCAGCACTGAGTTGTGCAGCTTTAGATTATCAAGGACTGATACCACCAAACCCCATCGACTGCAGCAGAATTAGTCACAATATTAAGCACAAATGCCTGCAGATATTTTTATGGGATCACACCCAAAAAAGAAGAGAAATCTAGCCTTATTTCATGAGCAAATAACTGATGCTGATGTAGTGTTCCAAAACAATTTCTGGATGTTTACTAGTCTTTATGTGCTGTGTTTCCTCTAAACCAAAGTCCACATTAGAAATGTAATTATGACAGATTTCAATATATCTTTATGATAATATTGTCTTTTTGGCATATATTTCAGTTACTTCTTGTCTATTTTGAATCCCATAAAGGTCATAAAAGTAACATATTTTCTGTGCCCACCAACAAATGTACCAGTACAGAAAGGCAGCCCAAGGAGCCTCCTGGAATCAAGGAGCAGGATTTTTTTGTTGAGTTATTTACTGGTTTACTCTTCCATAGGAACAAAGCACTATTTGATCCCCCCTTTTCTTTCCACTAAATCTCATTTTCTCTGTAGTTTGCCCCCATCCATGTGTTCAGCAGAGGTATTTACAGCACTAATAAAAGCATTTTTCTGTGGAGGGTCAAAAATCATTCCTCTTAATATATTTGTGGATCTGTTTTTAAACATCACCCATTAGTCGTAGCAGTTATATTACAGTGGAAACAAAAAAAAAAAATAGGTTTTTTACTGTCAGAAATAATTAATTAATTAATAATTCCAGGTTATGTTAGAAAACAGTCTTTTTCTTCTAGCTCTAATGATACAAGTGACCCACAAACCATTGTCTTCATACATTGTTTTAGCCTCTACCTGCAGAGGGAAAAGCTGCTGTGTTCTCACTGCTCAGCTTGTGGCAATGTAGCAACCTTCCAATAAGTTATGTCTGCAGATTAGAAGAGACACAGACTCATCCCTGGCCAGGAAGCTACTGGCTCCATCCTCATTATGGCAGATTGATCAGTTTATACTGATTACAGGAAATGGCTGTTAACTGGGTGAATAAATAACACATCTGTGAGCAGGGCTTATCTTAAAATTTATTGTTCCTTTCTCCAAGAATGATCATGTAGAAAATCAGAGGAGGAACAGCAATGTTCCATTCAATCACAGAAAGATTTTTTTCTTTTCCAATAATGGTAGATGTTCATTTCCCAGTTTATCCAGGCTAAAAAGACAACATCCTCGCCTGTCCTTTTAAAGTTTCTCTCCCTGACATGCTATCTCCCAGCTAATATTCACCTATTAGCACACAGTGCCCTCGAGCCACTATGATGTCATTTTGAGGAGTGGTAGGTGGATACCAAAACCACAGGAAAGTTGCACATTACCTGGGCTGCAAACTGACAGGATGTACCTGCACATACCTGTGACACTGGGCAGTGCCTTCTGAGAGGGCTGTTTGGATTTGGGGAACACTTCTCACACCTTGCTCTGTGGCACAATTTGCCACTTACTCCCCAAGAGGTGGGGAAAGGCTGGTGAGAAATGGAAGGGCAAGTTCACACACTGCAGTTTTAGGTCTTGACAGCAATCTGTTACACTGACCACACTATCTCTGCTCATTTGGGCAAGAAGGTTTAGTGTACTGAACAAGAATATTTTATTCTTTTTTATTCTTTTCTCACTTGTAAAAATAAACTATGCAACTAAAGTTTTTACATTTGAGCCATTCTCATCTTTCCATATTTCATCATTATTGTGCTCCTTATTTCCATTTCCAGTCTCCTTGATAAGAAAACAGGGGTTTGCATCATATTAGAATCATTTGCTTTAGCAAGAGGCTGATTAAAGTCCAAAATAAAAAGAAATTCAATTTTAGTATCACTGTGTGTGTAGAGTAAATATGTTGTTTGCAGTAAAGTTTTCACCTCCATTTCCTTTTGAAGCTTATTATAATTTAATAAGTTTCTTATTCAGTTTGTAAAGTGCCCTTTTTTAGCCTCTAGCTGCTGGGCGACACCATCTGTGATTTCCAATGAAATTAAATTAAGTGAAAATTCAATCAACATGAAGATTGTTGCTTCCACAACTTCACTGAGAGGCTTGGGATCTCTCTGAAGTGACCCATCTTTCCCACAGGAGCCACGAGCACTGCATGAGCCAGTTTAACTCAAAGGAGAAGATCTCCCAGAGAACGGAGTAGCTAACATACTATGTCCAGTGTATCATGCCTGGTTTAATTAATGATTAATTATCATTAATGACCCTAGCTCAGCCCTTCTTGGCAACAGGCATTCAGGGTGACCCCTCCATTACTCTTCAATGGGAAGCCTGTCTCCAGGTACATCTTTATTATGTCCCCGTGCTCTGAGGGCGCAGGGGTCGCTACCTGAGCAGTCCCTGCCCACAGGCAGGACCTTCCCAGCTGAGACAGAGGGAGGCTGTGCACAAATGTTGCCCTCAGCTTTCTTGGTTTTCTTTGTTTGGAATCTTGCAAGCAGATTCTCACGCAGTTCAACATAAACAATGTATATTTTTAGAGATGTTTTTCATATTTCTCCTCTGAGAGGAGAATTGATTGATGATGGTGTTCACCATCCAGGTTGAAGAGGTGGTGACCTAAATGACCAATCTCTTGGCCTCTGCAGAAACTGTATATATGGAGTTGGATTGTTGATAGAAAGAGGAGAATGTAGAAGAAGAAGATTGTAGAATAAAGTATCCTTAGCTTTCCCTTCAACTACTGCTGCCTGCCTCGTTCCTTCTGCGGGTCTAATCCTCCTACACCTGGTGACCCTGACGTGATAAACGTGCTACACACAGCCAGCACTGAGGAGAGGCCACTGAGACACTGGAGAATGGACAGCACGACATATTTGTTAGTCTTAATATACCTCAAATGAGTGCTGGAATCTGAGGGCCAAGAACAAGGAAATCAGGGAATAAAAAAAAAAAAAGGGGGGGGGGGGGGGTTAGGGTAATTAAAAAAAGAAAATTGTCTTTTTGCACCTGCTATTCTCTCCTTTTTCTTTCTGCTGAGATGCACTTCATATTTTTTGCCTTTGCCACAACCATATTATAATTTTCTCTTTAACCAGTTAATAACAGGAAGCACAATGGCTGAGTTCAACAAAATACCAGTAAAAACATCCCTAGGGAAGCAGTCAAGTGGTCAAAGCTTGGTGGTGTGGCTTTTGTGCTATTGTATCTGACATTTTGCTCACCTCCCCAAACACTTTTGTAAACATATCGAAATAAAAAGTAAAAAATAATTCCCCTTTCATTTTAGTCCTCTTTGAGTCAGAAAGATGAGTATTTTTCACCACGTAATTTTTACAGGATTTTCCAATAGGACTTCGCACATGGCTTGGCTGACTCACAGTGTTCTTACCAAAGAAGACAAGCAGTGATTTCCACCACAGTGGTGAGCTAATTTAATAATGGACACAAATGATAAGTTACAGTACCAGAACTTCAGAGTATTTGACAATAATCCCTGCACTTCCCAGCAAACACTTTGAGAAAGTGGAGATCAATGTCTAATAGTATTGGTTGTTATTAGTATCCTTCTAACACATCTAGGCTTTTTCATCTTCTTTAATACAAAAAATGAGGTCACTTTGAGCATGTATTGGCAGAGAAACTTTACAAGAACTCTTGAAGGCTGAGATGTTCGGGGTTTTTAAACCAGAATAAGTTTCTATCTTTTAACAGTCAAGTTTGCAGAATCCCTTCCAAAGAACATGTGGTCCTCAGCTCAGGGAATGTGGACTACAGAAAAAGGGCTTAAATGATGGCAGTGCAATGCATTTTTCATTTTATATTAGTGTCTAGCTACAAATCTATTTTCCAGGTGGACCATGTGGCCTCTTGTACATCACCTTGAACGTGACGGTGCAGTGTGTAAACCATTTGGTGAAGGTTACTGTCAATAACAAAGGTGAGAGCAAAGAAAAGGATATCAACCCAAATTCTCTGAGTGTTGTTCTATAGCTCTACCCCTGATCTCATAGCATAGGTTGGGAGTTTTCAGTAGCCCAGTATATTTGGGAAAAGAGGCGTGTGTGTGTGTGTGTAAGCAAAACAATCGGTGTCACCAGGTGTCACTATTACACGGGTTTTTTTCTTTACATGTGAGCAAATGGCCAGTTTGGGGAAGGTATATCATATTATCAGTTCATGTTTAAGCATTTAGTATAGAACATTCAGTGTAGGTAAAAAGGGCTCTGCAAATGCAGAAGAACTTGCTGTCTTCTCTGGGCTGATGTCATGCACATCATTTATCACTGGGGACAAGGAGAACCATGGGGCTGAGGTTCCTGCTAGGGAGAATTTCCCCAAGTACTGCTGTAGAATCTCTCTTCTGAAGTTAATATGAATATGTATAAATAAACCAAAATTCACTGTAAATATACCTCCTGTAAATACATCACTGCATCTTCTTTGCTGACAAATTGCTTGTAGAAGCCTGATCATCTACTGCTATCTAGCAGAAGATAAATGCAGTACTAAAGCAAGGTGCACCACTTGTGTGTGTTTGGTCTACAGTGTTGGTGTATTACTCATCAAACAGTGAAAACAAGCATAAATATTTGGAGAAGAAATGGTAGAGCATAAGGACAACGATGATATTTTACTATAAAACTGCAGATATGGACTAACCAAAGAATGCTGTGCTGTGTTTGAAGCAGTGGTGGATCTTTCTCAGAGGATACCATGTGACTTCCCACAGAATCTTGCAGAAATCCTAATTGATGTGTGGGTAGTGCACTGAATGATCTCAGACTCAACCCAGGCTGTAGCTTCATGACAAATCCCACTCATATTGCCAAAAATCTTGCAAAGAAACCTACTTCTGTCTTGCCCTGGGTGGGAAAGACACAGGCAAGCTCAGAAGAGGGTTGGGATTTCCACTGGGGGAGGTAATATTGCCCAGCCATCGCATGGGACAGGCTGGTATTTGCTACCATAGACACAGCTGGCATAGCTGCAGGTATTTGATCTGAACTGAGGTTGTTTAGTTTGGAGGAGTTTACATTCTGCCTGCCTGGTGGCCATAGGGTGGTAAGGAACTGTCTCTCCAGCCCCCTAGAACTGAGCTGCATGGGGAACTCTGCAGAGAAAGCACTGAAATACTCCAGGGTGCAAGCATTGGTTGTTTCAGTTTTAGTAATCCACCTCAGAATGTCATTTTCAGCAAAAGGAATTTCTGACAAATAAAACTTTCCTGCTTTCAACAGCTGGCTTTAGCCAAAGCTCACTGGAGGCAATAGGAATCTTTAAGCTGACTGAATAGACTTTGCATCATTCCTGTTTTGAAGAATTCTCGCCTCCTATCTAATAGGAATAATATGTCTTGTGATGTGCTGCATTGCAGTTTGGTCTCTGGAAGAAGCAGTGTTGGAATTGATGAATCATTCTCGTCCTTGAGATATTGCCATATAGGACTATAACCATCATAAATAGTATTGCAGCGACTGAACTTAAAAGTCACGATCTGGGGAAGAATCTAATCCCTTTTGAACATTCACAGCTGCCTCCTTACCACTGACTTTACCTGATTCAATTCAAGGGGGAAGCCTCTTTCAAGATATTTTCTCTCCTCTGCTTAAGAAACACTATCCATTTTTCTGCACACTCTGACATTGCTTCTTCCCCTGAAAGCTGGTGCCCTTGGACATTTGAACCTCATTAAATTTAGAAAACCCAGTAACTTGGGTTTGTTCCCATAGTGATGTTGCAAATCTCATATTTACAAGGGATTCTTTTTAAACATTCATTATCTCTTCTGGTTGCCAACACTAAGTATAATATCACATCCTCTTTTAGTTAGAAAACATGAATTCTGTAAGACACGGAGCTTTATAGCAAAGTAAGGAAAAGGAGACAATGCAGCAAAGAAGCAAATACTCAGTACATTTACAAGTGGGAAAGCTTCAAAAGGTAAAAGCAACAAAAATAGTTTGAGACAAAAAACCTGACTGACATGATATGTACTAGCACAAACTGAGGACAAATTTTAGATATGTGGGAAAATGTTCACAATCCTCTCACCCGTCTCAGGATAAGATATGAAACAGGGGACTTGCTATGCCAGAGAAAAAGACCTTTAATGAGCACCAATTTCTTCTTGTGGTTCAGCAAGCACTGTCCTGGTCACGACTGCCACAGCCTGCAGGTGCTGACTACCACATCTCCATCTTAAGTACTTGCTCCTGGGCACTCAGAGGAGGGCCAGTTTTATTAAGCCAGTTTGAGGCCATCAAAAAAGATGATGCTCCTGATAGCTCAGGACTATAATAAGGTAGTGCATTACACGTTGTGTAATAAATATAGCTGGAAGCATTACAAAATGGCTGGAGAAATCTCCAACATTAATATTTGATTCAAGATCTTTTAGTTGTCTGTGGCATATTTTGATTGAGGAGGCTTGTGAGTATATTTATTTATTTTTAGATTTATGTAAATGTGCAGAGTCAACATCTCCTGAGGCACCAGTATGGCATCCAGTACTACATGCTGTGGGGTGTAAGCCCATCTCCATCAGAGTAAAGGAGCAACGCCGCTCATCCCAAAAACCAAACACTGCTAAATTCCCTGAGGGAGCCCCTGACAAAGCAGGTATCAGCTCACAGCGCTTTCACCGGGCCAGCGCAGCGTGTGGAAGGAATTTGTGTTTCAGGGTCACAGGCTCCGGTGTGACACGGCTTTGGCAGGTTCGGTGACCCGGCGGGTGTTTGCTCAGCGCCCCGGCCAGCCGGGCAGGGACAGGCGGCTCCTGCGCTGCTGCTCCGGGCTTGCCAGCAGCAACCACCTCCGGGGGAACAGGAGGGCTCAGGCAGGAGGGAAGTGGCCCCAGGGGGTGCAGAGCCCGGCCCGGTCTCCCCAGGTGCCGGCAGCCCCTGGACACCCTGCACTCGGAGCTCCAGGCCGGGCAGAACCTGCTCAGGCAGGATGGCTCATCATGCCTGCAGCCCCTGCTCCCTCCCTGGGCTGCACACATTGGCTGGTGTGATTTTTGGGTTGGGGTAGATACATGCTTGATGTTCCTGTTTAGTTCTAGCTCTAATGAAGAACGACTGAGGGAGCTGGGGTTGTTTAGCCTGGAGAAAAGGAGACTCAGAGGTGACCTTATCACTCTCT
>VXBB01043979.1:18928-34369 GCA_013399915.1 Illadopsis cleaveri | reverse complement strand
TGGAGCATGGGTTGGACTCGATGATCTTGCAGGTCTCTTCCAACCTAGAAATTCTGTGATTCTGTGATTCTGTGAATGTCCTATCTGCCCAAGGAAATTAATGCGCGATTATTCTCTGAAAACGAAATCTATCCTGCCAAGCCCAAGTAATGCAGTTTTCTAAACAGGCTTTTCTAATGGGACAGTTGTTCTAACGAGGAGTCTTCTGAAAATCTGTGTGGTTTTTAAGGATCCAAGAAGCCAGAGTATGATGAGGTGGTGGCTGTTACCCCAAAGCAGAGCAGGAAAGGGCTGCCCACGGGCTGTGGTGAGGGATCACAGAATCACAGAACGTGTAGGTTGGAAGAGACCTTCAAGATCATCGAGTCCAACCCAGCCCTAACACCTCAACTAGATCATGGTATCAAGTGCCACATCCAGTCTCTTTTTAAACACATCCAGGGATGGTGACTCCACCACCTCCCCGGGCAGACTATTCCAGGGATGGTGTCTGGGCAGTTTGTCACCCCCCTGGGGAGCCTGGATCCTGCCTGGATCCTGCAGCCTCCCTTGCACAGAACACAAGCACACCTCAGGGGGATCACAGCAGGCAGATCCAGCCCGTTCCTGGGGACTCATTCAGGGCTGAAGCATCTCTCAAGGGCGGTTTGATTTATCCACTTTGCTCTTCTCAAGTCTGAGCAGGTCAAACTGCCTGATGAGAGCTGGGTTTGCAATAGGCAGAAGTATGGTAGTTATCAAAGTTTAAATTATTGAATGCCATCTAGTATTTTTTTGTTTTAATATAACAATTTTGGATGAACATTTGTGATTTTTCTATTGCTTTGAAAGGATAAAGAAACATCTGTCCTTTTGCAAAATCTTTTGATTTTTTGTTTCCTTAAGAAAAGCGGAGTGACAGATTTATTTTTTTTTTAAAGAGGTTAAAGATGAAAGAAGTTAGGACCCCAACTTTTATGTCTTTTCCAACAGCAATATTTCAATGCTCCTAAAATTATTTTACACTTTAAACATCTCATTTAGTTAAAGAAAATGCCATTTGAAAAGGGGTTTAGTGCCTCAGTTTTTCTTTTAAGTAACATTGATTAGCAAAAAAACTTTCTTACAGAAAAAAAAATAAGGAGATTTAGATTGTGGCTTCCACACTCATACAGTTTTACATATTTTCCAGAATTGTCTTCCCTATTTCACAGCATGAGTTTAGAGAAGATGAGTGTTAAAACTTCATCTGACCGCATTTGCCCTCCTAAATTTTCCTGTACTGGAACACAACAATTTTCTCACTTTCATCTTCATTTCATGTAAAGAAATGTAAGGTCAGAGAAGGGGTTTCTCACCCCATCTCATTCACGTGTTGGAAAGAAAAGTAAAGTGGGAACAGCCAACTGAAAACCTGATTTTCCAGAAATATTTCAGGAGAGAAGTCCCACCTGTCCCACCAGGACAGCAACACTCCTCACCTTGAGATGTCCCCATTGCCCACTGCCATGGAGATTCCACCTACGGAAGGTGTCTCTATCTCTCCTTCCTTCTCTCCTTTCTCCTGGCTCCTCTAAATAAGCAATAAACACAGTTTCAGACCTGTCACTGTTTTCCACTGGTTGGCAACCTCCAGCTTTCCGAGGGTTGCTTTTTTGTCCAATTGTTCTGGTCAGTAATTCAGCTGCAGCCCGCGAGACGACAGCGGTTCCTCGTGGCTGACGGGCTGCTTTGTGCTCATGTCACAACTTCTTTGGGAAATTGTTGGCTCGCCCTGTGGTAATTCAATTTTGATGAATACCCTGTAACTTAATTTACTCTGTGGCAAAACACGATTGTATAAACAAATTGGTTCTGTCCACACCCGTTGTACCTTTACAGGGTATCATTTTAATATTAACCACTTTGAGCTATGAGAGATTATATTATGGACCCTGAAGCAGGAACGTGTCTGTAAGCACGGGGCAGATGGTTTTAGTTTCACGTTACAGCTTTTACAGAGGTCATCTTCTGCATGTGAGAAAAACAGACCAGAATAAAAGGAATTGCCATCATGTATCAAAAAAGGTGAGTTGTGACAGCAATTGGGACACCCTGACAGGGACCAGGACACTGCTGCATGGGATCTGCACACAGTCAAACACAGCAACAGTCTATGTTCCAAGGAGTATCAAGCACAATATACTACAGAAATAAGTTTTAGTTCAGTTATTAAGTGAAAAAATTGTGAAATATTGACCATCATTAGCATAGGAGATATTGCAAAGTTGTTAAAGAAGACGAAAAGATCCTTTCCATGCTAGCAGGAGCAGCCTCCAGCCTGTTGTGCAGCTCAGGCTGTGTCTGCACCATGAGACCAGGGCCTCAGAACACCTTCCAGTAAGGAAAATAACTGGCCTAAACCTCGAATCTGAAATATGTTTAGTTGCCCTAAAACCTGGATAACTTCCTTGATTAAGTTTGATGCAGGCCTATCTGTGGCCATTGACTTAGGGGTTGCATTGTTGAGAGGAACACTATTTAAGTTTTTGGATAACAGAATATTGAAGGCAAAATCAATAAGAGATCTACAGTATTATGTTTGCTTTGAATTATGGAAGTATGGTATCAAATATTATCAAAATTGCAATATGTGAGCCTAATAAAAAAGGAAAGGCAACACCAGGGACGTTAACAACAGCAGGACAGTCCTAGTCTCTTTATTTCTTTCGCAGCCATCCTGACAATTTGACTTCAATTTACCTGGCAAAAAGGGTGATGGAAGATGTTTTAAAAGAGATTAAAGAAACTGACACCCTTTGCACTGCAACAAAAATACAGTGTGAAGCTGGCCAGACTCACTTTTTAAAAAATGCTGATGACCCTATTGATCAGAGTGGGATTCTCTCAGCAGTCAGATCAGCCCAGTGTTATTTCCAGAGCTGCCTTTATCACCACCAGTTTCCATCCCATGTTCTCCAAATGTCCAGTTTGAACCCACAGATGTTTCCAGGCACTCTCAAGGCAGACATGTGGCACCAGCTCCTTGCAGGTTTTCCTTTAACAGCTCAAGATGAGCTAAAGGTATTTAACATATGCTTCCCATGTGTCCCCTCAATGATACACAGAGGGGTTCAGTAAGTCTGCAGGTACTCCCCATGGCCCAGGTGCTGGCACTGAGGGCTGGGTGCTATTTTAAAACCTCACTAGAACTAATGCTGTACCTCCTGCCCCTTAGATGTGTCCAAATGTCTCGTTCTTCCTTCTCACCAAATCTCTGTGCACACCGACCTGCATTGTGTTCAGCCCCTTTGTGACTCGGGGTGAGCATGGGGTGCCAGGCAGGAGGTACCAGGGCCAGCCCTCCAGGCAGTGCACTCAGACCCCTGGAAATCCTAAGCATAGTTTTCAGCAAGTGAAAAGGACTAATGTAATTTCTAATTTGAGAAATTTACTTTTAGAACTCCATTGTGATCTCGTCTAGGCCCCAACACAAAGGATGTTTATTGTTTGCGGGCTCTGCCCGTGGATCTCCTTTTTGAATCTCTGGAGCTATTATTAAAGGAGAAAGCTGGAAACTTGAAAAACTGCTGGGCCCAACTGTTTAATGGGTATGGATTAATCCAAGGATGCTTCTCCCAGCAACAAGGAGCCGTAAGAAGAGCATGTCACTAGATCTTCTCCATGCAATGACCTGATGTTGTTTCTGTTCTCTGTAGCAAGCTTTGTTATCTAACAAGGAGCTTTGGTCAATGCTATCGTGAAGAAATTCAGGTTTTCCTAACACTTCTGTTAATATTTTTGGCTAATGGAGAACATGATCATACAGACAATACCAATTTGCTCTAAGTTCCTTATTCACATGCAGCTTCAAAACTTCTTTTCTGTCTCAAAGTAGTTTTGCAGGTCTAAGGGAGATTTTTAGCCACAGACTGCACTGGCCTTCTGGAATTATAATTGTTCAATGGTGTCATAGATGATAAACTCTTGCCTTGCCCTCCAAAGACTCTGTATGGATCTGTCATTTACCAGCACGTGCCTGAATGCTGTTCTGATCAGCACTGCATGCAGTGATGTCCTCAAATGCCTTGCTGTAAGAACTTAAGCATGTGCCTAAATATTTGCAGTATTGAGACTATAATAATTTTTCCATTGTACAAAGATTAGTACAAAATGGAATAAAAATGGTCCCCCCTCGACGTAGAGCAGGTATCTTTAAACCACAATTTTGGAGTTGGTCTTTTAAATTTTTTGATTGGTTGTGGGATTTACTCTACCTTCTCTGATCTACTATGAAATGTTATTTCCACCAAAGGTGGTCTCTGTATTAAGATGCAAGCTGCTTGAACAGCAGATTAACCTTGGTGATTAATGATGATAATGGATGAATGCTTTTGTCACTAACAAAACTGCGTGACCGCATATAAGCCTTAAAAACAGAATTTAAAAAATAGCATTATTTAATCTGTTTCAAGAAGATTGTAAATGCCTTGAGATATTGATCCAGCCTGTGAGGCTGCTTATAAGGATACTCTCTGCCTGCTGTAGTGTGCTTAGATACAATCTAATAAGGGCTCATTGAATAATAAACAATGGTAGCCACCCAATCCTAAAAATTTAGATTGACGGAATTCCCTCCCCAGTGAAGAGAAAAAAGCTGCCCATAAACCCATTACTGTCCACTCACCCATAAGCCAATAGAAGATCTTGGATTATTGGAACTCTTAGCTTTAAGAGAAATTGCTTTCCTAAATTTGACCTCCCACACTAAATATAAAATATGGAGCATCTGTAATGAAGGGATTGCAGCCCAAATAGCTATCATCTCTCGGTGGCAAAGGTTAGAAGGTTGATGCACATTGGTTCCATGGGGATGGGGATGTTGGTGACCTTTTGGCATGAAAATGGTCACTTGGAGCTGTAATGTGAGAGAAAGGGGTCGGGTATTATCTACTAAAGACTCTCTGATGCTGTGTCCTTGTTAAGCTTTTACAGAAAAAGCCATGGAGGCCTTATGGGAAACAGCATCAAATCCCATCTACCAGATCTGAATGTGATACAGAGGAAAAGTGAAACTGGATATATGCTCCATTTAGGTAACATTTCTTCACTTCTTAAAAGGATAAATGTCATCTGTGCTTATATAGAACATTCATTTCAAAGAATCAGCAGGTAAAAACAACACTCTTTTGGCCACTCCTGGACCCAACTTTACATTGGCTCACGATGGGCCAAGTGTGTGAGTCCCAGGATGCATTCCTTGCCTTGTTTGCTTAAGGAATCAAACATGGCAGGAAGCAAAACAAAAATCCAGCGTGCGGTTAGGTGAAATTGCTGCTGTCCATACCCTGTGTTTTAGTGTAATTCCTGTAAATGATTGTGAGGGGCTATAGAGGGAAACACAGTGAACACAATGTTCCTTTTTGATCAGCAGCTTTTAACAAAGGCAGGATGTTGAACTTCTGAAAGTAGGGAGTGCGGAGTTCACTGCAGGTCACCATTAAGGACAAGAACAAGGTAATGTAAGAGGCTGTGTGATTCCAGGTTGACAGGAGGATTTTAAAAGATCAAAAGTGTTTTATATATATGTTTTAGAGGACCAGAAGTGCTTTCAGTCAACAGATGAAAATGCTAATGTTTAGAAACGATGAAAGCAAGACAAATGTGGTGGTGAATTCCAACTGAGTCATCAAAACAACAAGTATTCTTAGTCTGTGGTTTTTAAAAGATTATTGCAAATTGTCCATCAGTGCAGGTGTGGTAAAAATGGCTATTCTGCTGCTATAGGAACAGCTCACTGCATTTGTTATTTTGGGATGGCAGAGTTGACAGTGAGTTGTGACTTGCAGTATTTCTCCCTTTAGAGCTGGATGTATTTGAATAAGTCTGTTAATTATTTAAGCTTTACATTGTGCTCTCTTCCTGTCAGCAACAGCAACAGAAATGTTTTTACTGTATAATTAAGGAGCTGGAGAGAAAAGAAAGAAACATTTAATAGCTGTTTCTGATAGAACCTTCATCAGTTTAGTGTGAAAAAGAAAAATGATGGAGTAATATTGCCACCAGCAATCCCTCAGTCAGGTGACTTTTTTGCTGGATCAATTCTGGTTGCTAAGCAACAAGCAAAAAGGCACGGTTATGTTTTGGTAAATCTTTTATTTTTGAATATTCTGTGCTGGAGTTACAGATACTGTATCTTCTGCTAATGCTCTTGATTCAAGACTCAGGGTATCCTCTGAGCCATAAAAGCCCATCTTTCCTTATGTAAAAGGGATGATGTTATTTAGTTTTCAGAAAAACTTTTGTGGCTAATACACACTTGAAAATGCAAAACTGAGCCAGTGATTAGAGAATTTGTTAAAGAAAACCACAGAAAAATCATTACAACAACTTTGACATTTTTGGTTAATGATATCTACATTAATGAGTTAATTGCCAATGCATCACATTTTATGCCACTATCAAATATTAATGTTATCAATGTTATAATAATAGCATCTATTGATATAATTGAAGCTTGCTTTCCAATAGGTGTCACCATGAATAATACCATTGCAGTATTAAAATCAATAATAAGAATATTAGGAGGGCATTATAAAATGTCAATACAGTGAAAACCACTTAAATGAATGCTTGATATAAAACAAACTGACTAAATATACTAAGCTATAATTTAAAATAATAAATTCACAACCCTGTGTATAACACTGGACATTGCGACTCTACCATTCTTAAAAGCAGCAGACGGAAACTAATAATCAAAAAAGTTATGAAGAGAAGAAACCATAGTGCATTCAGTGAGAAAATATTCAGAGTATATATGTCTGAGGAAAGTACAAATATTCTAAGTGGTTTGATGTTGCATTTAAGATAAAGCCTTTGTGTTGCAAGTATCCAAAATCTGCTTGCAAATATCAGTGCCTGTGTTCCTTTGAGGTCTATTCCAGCCAGACACACAGCTGAGGCTTGGCAGGATGCATGCACTGTATAAAGAAATCAAGTGCCCAGCCCTGGAGGAGGACTGGGAAGTATAAATTCCAATATTCCAACATTCCAACATGAAACATCTTGTCAATCTGTGGCCATTGCTTTTCAATTTCAGTGGTGGCAAACTGGCACAAAGCTGAGGGTCTGAGGGTAATTCTTGGTGCCTTTCAGCGCCTGAAAATGAGGCAAAAAAAGAAAGTAAATTTGAAAATGTAGCACCTGAATATAGCCAGTTCTGTTTATGGGGAATAGCCAAGAGAACAAATGTTTTGGGGGAAAAAAGGCACAGTTAAAATACTTAAATTCCATTCAGTGGACTGAGTGAAGTGTCTAGATTGGTTTTGGCATTTATCCTGGCACCCTCAAGAGCGAGGTGGGCACTGGCAGCTCCCTGCTGTGGGAGGTTTGTCCCTGTGCTGGAGCTTTTCTCTGCCGTGGCCATGCCCTGGGGCAGGGAGAGGGATTGGCTCCCCTCCAGCTGTGTGGCTGGACTGGAGAGAGGAGGGCTGGGGAAAACAACCTCCAGGATGGCCCATCCTGGGCAACATCCATCCTCAAAGACGTGCCTTGCCCCTGGGAAGGGATAATTCAATGCAGAAAAGCAATTTTCCATTTCTTTCTGTCCCAGGTGTTGTGCTGGCTGCGTGGAAAGGCAGCAGGCAGTGCAGGCAGGGCCAAGCCCCTCTCCCCACAGCCCGAGCTGGGCAGAGCACAGAGTGGATCGTGCAGGGCACTGTAGCAAAATTTATAACTGAACTGAGGGGGATAAAGGTATTTCAGAGAAACATCCAAGTTATCAGCTCTGGGTGGCTTTCCATTTTTTGACTGCCCGTGGTAGTGATCTCCATTCCCCACCACACAGGATTTGCTGCTGGAGATACAAAGCATTTTAAAGTTTACCTGGGAACTCCATAAATCAGAATTGTAAACCTGGAGGCTTTTTATCACCACAGTTGTCTTCAGCTATATCTGCCAAAAAAGTTTTAAGGCAGCTCAGACTTATTTGCCCAAAAACATTTGACATTTACTTCATTACTGGGTGGACTGCATTCCCTTTAAATAAATTTTCCAGTGATCTGGACTTCCACCATGAAAATCTGTACAGTGAACTCCTAGTTTATTATACCTACTTGAAAAGGGTAATTTAATAAGGCATCAGTACAAATGCTTAATTGTGCAATGGCTATTGACAATGCCTTTAAACAGTTGCATATTTGCCAGATTTAGCTAATGGAAGTAGAATTGCCACTTAATGTCTCGGTTTGCACTGGCTGAAAATAAATTGCATCTGACATTCCTTTGGCTTTTAAAGGACATATTTGGATATTTACAGCCAGATTGATCTTTTGTTGCATTTATGTTTCTTGTGTGAAAAGGTATGAAGTAATTTAGATGGAGATACTTATTTACACATACAGTATTAGTAATAGCTTCACTCAGTCTGATGTTTCACAGACTTGAGATAATGATATCAGGGAGAGTTGATGGAAAAATAACTTGACAAAATCTATTTTTTCAAAATTGTGAGGATTTGTCAAAGGTGAGATTTGCTGCAACATGCTGCCTCTAACATTTCCATTTATAAGGAGTTTTGAAAAATAAATTACATATAGTTCATACAGAAATTTGCATAAATTCCTATAAATTTGATTTTATATTGTTTCCTTTTGAAATTTAATTTCAAATTAACAAATTACCAATTAAATTAACAAAATTATGTCCAAGAAAAATTCCAAAAGCAAAATGGTGGCATTTTGAACGTATGAAAACAAAATATTCTGATGGCATGAGGTGAACTTTTTCAAGTTCAAGAAAACTTTTGCAGTATTTCATTCCAATTTAGGATGCAAATGAAGTCTCCAATACTGAAAATGGGAAAAAAATTCATATTGAGTTCTAGTGCAGATACATTTAGCTCATTTTGTATTCTCTGTTAGAAATATAATTACATATCTCTGTACTTCCCCTTTCCTCATACCTCATTTAAGAAGCAATTTTTTTTTTAATGAAGCAACTTATTAAGAGGCTCAGGGGCAAGTGAATTACAAGTGTTGTAATACTGCAATTTTTTCAGTTATAATGAATGTACCGTCAAGTGTGAATCTACTTTATTCTGATGAAACAATTTTTTTTGCATTTGTTTTCTGTAAATGCTAAGGTTTGTCTGTAGATTGATACGTAAAGAAGTTTCCACTTTGAATTTTTGAATTGTTAACATGTAGCAAGAAAACACATAAACACCTGAGTGGTGGCTACTGACTTGTGAATGGTTTGAAATCAGCCTTTGAATTCTGCATTTTCCAGAATCCGGGGAAATTCAGCCAAACTTGTTGTCCAACAATTGCACCACACATAAACAATCCTTAGCAATAAATATCCATATTTTCAGTCCTAAATGCTTATTCAGAGACCTATGAACAGGCATAAACACAGGAATTCATTACACTGAGCTTTCTCATCTGCTTGGAAACAGTCTCCAGCAGGCTGCCAGGTCTGGACCTGGAGGATGGCTGAGGGTAAATGGTGGCAGAAGTTCTGTCAGGTGTGCAGGGCTGGAGCCATTAAGTGCTTTTAAGGGAATAATAAAACTTCAAATTAAACATGGGAATTTTATGAATAGTCACAGTATGGAATGTGTTCTCATGTTGTAGTGATATCTTTGAAAAACTCAGTGGCAGATACTTGTAACTGCACGTTCCTTGGCTCTGAAAATATTAATTTTAGACAAAATAGAAGTACCTTGATTAAAATAAATGTATTAATCAGGCAAGGATTAACTTATGAGATTGATGCTGTGTGCTTTTTACCACCCAGTCTTTTTCATTGGGGTTATTTTTTTAATTCAGTGATAAATTTTGATACCTGTAACAAGTCTACTCTGTCTAAAACCTCATGCAGTCGTTATTTATGCATTGAAGGGTGAGAGGATTTTTTTTGCCTGTACTTTTGGGGGGTTAATTTTGCTCATGGGTATGCTCTGACAGAAATAACCATTGCAATAGAGAAATAGCGGCAGGATGATTAATACCTGGATTCTCATCTTTCATGGCTTCTTTTGTGGCATAGAGAGGAACTGCCTTTCCATTTTGTAAGAGGATTTCCTTTTGTTACCTCCTCTTCCTTGGGTAGCAACATTCAAACTGTGAATTCAGCTCACTACTCTTTTGATTCTAAAAGGAGGTGAAGAATTGCTGTGGTTTCCCTCCCTTAGCACTGTTTTTCCTAAATTATTTTATTTCTGTCTCCTTCAGAATACCTGGTTGGTTGCATGTCTGTTGACTTCTGCCTGAGAAGAGCTGTGTATTTCTGGGCATTTCTGTGGGCCCAAACTGCAGTGTACTGTCTCTTTCTGCATACTTCATAATGACAACGGAGAGAAAATTAATTGTCTTTGATGACTGGTCTTTGCTGGACCATTCCTTAACTCCATGTGTTCTTGAAATGCAGACACTCTATGCTGATAATGAATTATGGTTAGTTTAGAAAATATCAAATATTTCCCCTGAAGAAGATCACTGCCTACGATGTTATAGTGAGTTATGCACTAATGTATGGAGAGGGGCAGAACACAAAATGACAGCACCAAGTTATGAAAATAGGATAAAGGACGTAGCAATAGAGAAGCTAGATCATGACCCTGGAGTCCAGCAGGATTTCTCTCTCTGCCCTCAGTGGTATAAGGACAGCTCAGCCCCAATGATGCAATGACACAAACTACCACCTAAGCTACAGGGTCTCATATTTGCAGTTTGCTCTCAGCTGATTTAGATTTGCCAAAGTTCATTATTTCAACACTAAGCAGCACTGGAAAATTCCACTCACTGCTGGAGAGACAGTTGCAGCTAAAACAGTGAAAAGAAACCACTGTCTCTGGACTGCCTGTAAAAAAGTGCACACAGGATCTCCTGTATAGAAGCAGGTATTTGTGCGTGTGTACATTCATTTTTTGGTGTTTTGTCAGCAGTGAAGCAGATACTCCAGACTTTTAGACATATCCCTTTCTCTGTTGTATAGCTGTTGCCAGATCATTGGGAAAGTTCTCCTATTGAGATATGGGGCACACGAGCTCTGTAAGGGAAAACTATTTCATGCTTCTGCAGAGAACAAATCTGTAACCAAACTTTCATTGAAAAGCCTGTAAATGTCCACAGGGAAGATAACAATTTTCTCTTCTTGCCACTGTTTTGTTAAAAAAAAAACCAATAATAGAGAAAAAAACTTACAACAAGGAGTAATAAAAAGGTAATCCATAGTCTGGGGCCTTGTGTAAATGCAGTAAACATGAAGAATTTATTAAGTTTTTCTTATTCCAGGTGGAGATTGTTAAAGGCAGGCTTACTTCTCCTGAACTGTTCAAAATTAACTTTCTTGGAGTACAAAGTTCCCCTAAATATCTTAAAATCAGCCTCAACTGGATGGCCTGAAAAAGTGGTAGCTGAAGCAATACAAGCACAGTGAAAATTAGGAGAATTGGGGGGTATGGGGGGAAGCTCTGTCCCTGGCAGGCACCAGCAAGAGCAGGCTGGTGACCCCTAGAGGGACTGACCCCTGCCAAGACAGGAAGCCACATTAGGGAAAATCAACCCAAAATCTCCAAAACAGTCCTCAGAAAGAAAAGAAGAAAATGTAGAGAGGATCCAGCCAGAGGGCACAAAGGAATTGGAATGGCAGAGCCCTGGGCTTGGTTCAGTTCAGGCATTTTCTGCCTGTTCACTGCCACTGCTTTGCCACGCCTGAGTCGTGAGTCAGGTCCAGTTCCCGCCACCCCATGTGCTGTCCCCACCTCCCCTACACCCCTCAACACCCTTTCACTTCCTCCAGAACAGGGACAGACATCCTCGGCTGGGTGCTGGGACCTCATCCCTACTGCCTGTGCTTTCTGTTATTGCTGGCTGCTTGGGGCAGACTTTGTAATTTGTTTTTACAGGCTGTAAAAACATGGTCTAATTTTAGGGTTTCCACATAATGGCTATCATTATGCACTCCCCGGTAAGTCCAATTCCTCATAATTAATTAAAACTATTCAGGTAGGAAGGTCAAGGCAAAAAATTCTTCCTGTTGGTTTGAAGCACTTTTTCCATTTGCTTATTAATATCCTAACTGATGCTGAATTGTTGTGGTTGAGACCTCCTTCTATCTGGCTTTTTAGATCACAGTGATTTCATAAGGAGAGGACCTGATTCTGACAATTTTAAGAATTTGTTCATTTGTTCATTCTCAGCTAATCGAACTGTTCCTATGGAAGGCTCCTAGCCTGTCCATGCAAATACATCCTTCTCTCTTCCCGTCATGTTCAGTGAAACTTGTTATTCTGATTCTTGCTACCAATGAAATTTCTGTTATGGTGTCCATTACAGTTGAGATAAACCTTATGTTTTATTGAGGAAATTAGAAGAAAAGCATTTGAAAACTCACATCTTTCTAAGCAATCAAAACCCTGAAAATCTGTGGTTGTTTGTTTCACAACATAATGTGAGTCTATTTATAACTGAGATCTAAATAATCTTCCTTTCTACACTACATCAAATTTTGTACTTGGTAAGATTTCCAGATGTACGAACCCCTCAACTACAGGTCAGTGGCAAGAACCAGTATTTTTTCCTGCAGACAATGTTAAGATCCTTCCCAAATCTCATAATGTTTTTAAGGCAAACTCTTAAGGTGTATCAGGTGTGCTGTGAAAAGCTACACAGAATATCAATATGTAACACCAGGGTGAATCCTCTTCCTTTTGAAATCCTCCACGAAGTCTCATAGCTGCATATTCTGCTTGACTCATTGTTAAGGGTCTAAAGCCAGGAAAGCTTTCCAACATGAAACGAGACTGTATTTCAGACATGAACAAAGGAAAATGGCTGCACACACCTGATTTTGTGGCAAAATACCTGGGCCTACTCCCTATATATTACCTATTTAATTATTTTTATGATTGATAGTATTACGTATTCTAAGAGTTCTTGCTGAGTTCACAGGTTACCCTGGTAACAAAAATGAGTGTGCACAGTTTTCTGCATCTGACGAGGCTGAGTTTGTTGCTCAGCCTCAGCACACACCTCTCTTGCTCCTCCCTGTAGCACAGACAATGGCTATGTGTGTGAATGAGGTAAAGGTGGCCAACATCAAACCTGAAAGATTACGTCCCTGTGGCATCGCTCAGTAGCTGCGAAATCTGTAAATATTTAACTAAACCTGAAATTAACAGAAAAACCCAGAAATTGCACGGTGCCTCTGGGGTCTGCAGAGCGTGGCTGCTCGGCAGGGTGGCAGGGCGCACACAGCCCGCCTGCCCCGAGGTCCAGCTCCTCCCCAGCCCTGCTCTGGTGACCACCTGTGTGGTTAGGTTTTCTGCAGCCACACAAGCACAGTTTGGTAAAATCAGTGGAAGCATTTCCACCAGGCTCAGTGGGTTTCGGGTTGCGTTTGCTCTGTGCACCGTAACTGACAGCTGGACCAGCGTGCTGTGGATCTGTCAGTGCATGCTTCACCCTGGCACCAGGATGGGGTGGAAAGGGGTCAGTGTCATGGAATTATACAAGAACATAGTTACTGTACAGAAAATAGAGTCCTAAGTTCACCCTACACCTGGTGTGCTGCAGAGGAGACAATGAGCACTTAGTGGGTTCCCCTGTTCCTCACACAAATTTAGTGGCAGAATTCAGTTCCTGGTTACAGACAGGTTGCTGAAAAGGGAATTGCTACTCAAAGCCAAATTCTGACCTCACTTGCCAGATTGTAAATGCAGAGTGAACTCTCTGGTGAAGTCATCTGTGTTTGGAGCAGCATAAATGAGAGAGAATTAGGAACTATATTATCAGAATTCAACACTTGGGGTACTTAGTGAGATAATGCATCAGGCCATTAAAACATGAGTGGATACATTTGTATGCTATCCTAAGAAAAGTCTACTTTTGATCTACTTTAAGATTATTTGTGGTGTTATGTCTTCATTGTAGATTCCAGCGTTGATGATAATAGCATTAACACTGCAGCCCCTCCTGATGTGGTGTCAGTTACGCTCTTCACTTTCATGGAGTAACACTTTGAAATTTCAAAATACTTGAAGATACTGTAACAGCCAGTGCTGCCAATATAGCATGGAACTGCTACTTCACAATTCAAGTAGTCAGCTATTGACTCGTGGCAATCTATATCTGCATTAAAATGGTGAGTTTTGGATTAATGTGGAGCTGAAAGCCCAACTGAGGCTCTTTGCTGCCAGCCTGTCTCTGTAATTGCAGCATGGATTTCACCAACCACAAAGGGCAAAATGAATGTGATCATCCCCAGCAGTCGATAGCACATTGATTTTTTTCACTCTACGATTCGCACAAATATTGAAGCTCATTTTTTAAGCAAGGAGGATTATTAATCTACATTTCTTTAAAAATAAGTCCATTTTGAAGCACGGTACCTTGCAGGGCTTATTTAATGTGCAATATGCAAATCAGATAGGCAAAACATTATTTTATTTCTTTTTAAACCAAAAAGTGGGATTTCCAGCAGGCTGTGAAACCTCATCCCCACCGTTGTGCTGTCATGTGTCGTATTGTTTGGTTAAGAGATTAAAGAAGGAAATGTTGGCGGGGCTCGTTCTGGTCAGCATTTTCTTAGTTTGGTTTCATTTTCACTAACCCTGAGGTTGTAAACAGACTGTGTACAACATCACCTGTGGTTCCTAAGATGAAACAATGATTCAAGGCCGTTTCTTCCCTAAATGGATGCAGTTAATCTGTGGTATAACAAATATACTTTAAATCAGAGGAAAAAAGAATGTTCCTGACAAGTAGCAGTAATGTTTCTGAGAACTGCAACGTTTCTTTTCGTCATTGGCGTCACCTGTTTCTGGAATTATGTCTTCACCTGTGTGACTGTAGGAAAGCTTCAGTATTGAGGACTAGATTTAACTCTCTACCCTCTGCGTGTACACAAATGGACAGTGGTTGTTAAAATGTTCCAGCTGTGAATTTGGCTGCTGACCTGCATGAACAACATATATTCAGTCAGGCCTCGATAAGCTGCAGTCACTTGCATGTGAATGTAACATGAGCCATGTACTGGCTATAAGTTGACTTGTCTGACTGTAGACTTTCCTGGTTCTGATTTTACCTTCCTAATTCTGGAGGTCAGAATGCAGTGAATTTCTCCAAGTCTGCATTTCCACATCACTTGAGTCAGTTGTTGGGACAGCTCTGTGCTGGATTTGGTCTATTTGTTGAAACTTTTCTCAAGGGAAGGGGAACCCATGATAAGAAACACTCCAGGAGTGGCTTTAATGAAAAAGTAGCAAACGAGCACAAATTAGATTACCTTTATAAATGCCTAAGGTCAATCAGGGCTCTCCTGTTCCTTCCTTCATCCCGAGGCAATATTAATGAATGCAAAACTCCTCTTTGCCAAGGGGCAGCCTTGAATATCAAGTCTTCCTTTGGATGGATTTAATTCAAACCCCTGGTAAACCTTGAAACAAATGTGGGTTGGTGAAATACAGTGAAAAAA
>VXBB01043979.1:0-18909 GCA_013399915.1 Illadopsis cleaveri | reverse complement strand
GAAAAAAGAAAAAAAAAAAAAAAAAAAAAAAAAAAAAAAAAAAAAAAAAAAAAAAAAAAGGAGAGAGACATACTATTTACCATTTGCTTTGGTCTTTTCAGAAGCACTGAATCACAGACTCTCAGAAACAAACTCTTATCCAAGGCAGTATTTCTTATTTCCTGCCATGTTCCCAGTTAAGTTGATGAAGAACATTTCATGAGCCAGAAATGCTCTTTTAGGTAAATGTGACTGAATAAGATGTATCTGAAGCTGAACAGGCTCCCCAATGTCATAAACTCTGCTTCTGGTTGTAACAGTTTGTCCCAGTAAATCCTCAAAGTGCAGCAGTTGCTGTGTGTCATTAGCTGTGTGTTTGCTTTCCTCAGGGTGTTTAGCTACTTTCGCTGCAGCTTTTATTGCACTTAGCACTACAATAACATCTCAAAATGCCCTGCCTTCAGTTCCAGAGAGCGGTCAAACGAGCAAACATTAGTCACACAAAAAGATAGTTCCCTGAAATAAAATACCTTTCGTGCTATGATCTGAAGAAGATCAAAATTCGGTTTTCTTTTCTTCCCTAAATGTAAGAATAGCCTCGAATATGAAACATTTAAGGCATGAACTGTGCTTGCTGCTTTTAGTGTGCAGAATAACGGGACTGCAGCTCTCAGCTCAAAGCCTTGTAACAAACCCTGCTGCTGCAAGTGCAGTTCCAGACCTAGTAGGTGGTGGCTGGTTGAGTTGTTCTGAGAATCTTCTCTTCTTTCTTTCATGATAGTCACCTGCCACAGAGGATGAATTGTGATGAAAGATAGCAAGTCATGCAGAGCCTTCCGGGCATGATAAATAATGTAGTATAGCAGGTGTATATAAAACAATCTCTTAACTGATTATATTCTGAGGTGACTACTTGATTACACTGTGAAATCCCTTGGCTGGACTTTTTCCACTATTCTGGACATTTGGAAATAGAAGAAAATTTTCCAGAGGTACTCAAGCAGAGGTATTGTGGCCATCCCCAAAGACTCTCTTCTATCTACTATTTATGCCCTTTTATTTCCAGCTGGTTTTTATCTAACTTCCTGCTGTCCTGCACATATCCTCCTGCTTCCACTCTAAATGGGGATTTCAGGTGACATAAAATCACTTCAGAGGGCTGACGCTGACTGACCAACAGACAAAATGGCCTAAGGGCATCATTTGGGAAGGCATGGAATTAAAATAATGTGTCTGCAACATAACAAAACAGCTCTCTCTTTTTTTTTTTTTTTTTTTTCCTTTTCATAAAATGAATAGCAGAGATCCCTAACAAGCAGGAGCCCTTGTGTGGCCAAAGTCCTTCTGAACAGTGCAATCAGCCTTTGCAGTGTCTGTCTGTGATGCTGATGACAAGGTTGAGAATAACTTCATGTGTTTCCAGAAGCATTTCTGCTGCATGGCTGTGTAGCTTCTGATGGGTGACCTTCGCTTTTGCCCTTTTATCAGTTCTTTGATGATGGACAGACTTAGTACAGGGAAAGCCATGATATCTTTAAGGGGAAAGGTTGTTCTGATTTCCAGCAGATTTTACCTATAATACACATTTAAAATAGTAAATTCTCACAAAGGAGGATCATGCCCCACTGGGTAGTAAAGAGCACTTGCCTATGTTTTCAGGAATGTTTTAGTCCCTTGACTAATTAACTAGTAGTTGTAAAATAGATATGAATTCATTCTATTAGAATGTACTTTCCAAATATAATTCAAACTGAAACAACTTTATGTGTTTGCTTTTCTGTTGTTTCAGGATATTTGCAGTCACTGTCATGCTGAGTTTGTTCCTGCCTTCTGGTTTTGTTTCCATCTGAGTCTCTGCATACTTGAATGTAATAGTAAAGCTTTTAAGAAAGACAGGATGGTCTTGGGGTTAGAGCACAGTAATAGGATTCTGGAGACCTCAGGTCTCAGTGTGATGCTGCCACAGCCTTCCTCTGTGATCTTAGGCAGATTACTCAGTCTTTGACTGATTCTCCTCCTCTGTAAAAGGCACATTAGGATATTAAGCTCTTGGAGAGTCGTGTATTAAAAATATATATTTTAAAAAAATACAAAGAAATGGATTTTGTAGGGGCAAAAAACCAACACCCCACTATCCTGCAGCCATGAGGAGAAGGATGTTGAATTCTTTTCCAGAGCAGTGCTGCATCATAAGCTCTCAATTAAAACTGTAATGGGAGCAAGGAATACCTGCATTTTGCAGTGCTGGATAGCTAATGAGCTGTGCAGGAAAAACAGACCAAGAACAGTTACAGAAGTGTGTTCTGTGTAGTTTAGCTCATTTGATCTTAGACATATCTGCTCTGTTTTAACTAAGCACTGAGAAGGCTGTCATCAGTTAGAATACTGAGATTATCAGTGTGCAGCTTAATATAAGCTTATGTATAATATAAAATTAATATAAACAAGGCCCAAAGACTTTTGTACACAGAGCATCATGGAAAGCACCACCCATTCCTTTGCAAGTGAATAAATATGTTTTCTCTATGGTTAGAGAATCTTCTTTACTTAGTTATTGATTAGCTGAGTCAAGCAAACTTGTTAACCTTACCTAATGCATTTTCACCCTTCATTTGCTGCAGCCATAGTTTAAAATTTGTACCTAAATGAAAGGACTCTTCCTTTTTCCACCAGTGACTCCATAGTGTGTGCTGTGGCTGGCATTGACCCCTGTGCTCCAGCTCTCTTTAAAACCACCTTAGATATTTCTCTGGAGGCAGGAGTGTCTGAAGAAGAGCACAGATTCTCCCTTGGTCCATTTTCTAAAAGAGCAGAGAAGGCAGAACTCAATATTTTGGCACTGTCTATAGCCAGAATGATGGTCCCAGCTTTTACCATTGCTGAATGCTCCTGTGGACCCCTCCACGGGGCCAAGATTTACCCCCAGCCCACAGAAAGAGATGTGAGGCCTGACCTCAACCCACTGCAAAATTGGCATCTGATTGATGCTGTCCTTTGACAAGCCCAGGAAGGAACAGGGGAGTGCACACCCTTGGTGATTGAGGAGGCTGTGTGGGGAGGCAGAGGGAGCTGCACTGCTGACTTGCTACTCCACACAAAGAACTTCCTAAGGTGAGAAAGGTTGGAGAGGAATGTAAAAGGTATCCAGATATCAACATAAAAGGTGTCATTCCTAAAGTGTGCAGGAATAAAAGACAAATGGTAATAGGTCATTCTGGAATCAGAATCATAATGACAGAAAGAGAGCTGGGAATGAAAGAAAGGGCAGATAAATGTCAACAGTTAAGGAGCAGGGATCATGAACTCTCTCAGATGGAAGAAAGTGCTCAGAATATTCAGCAAAAGCAAGTTCGATTGTAAAATAAACTCCATACCTTCAGTCTGACTGCCTGAATAGCAATGTTTTCCATGGTATTGTGACAGATAGATGAAGAAAAGGGAAAATCCATCAGAGATGAGAGATCCAGCCAACACATGGAGTAAATGATAGTGGCACACAGACACGGGTACTCCTCTAAGATGCTGATGGCAGATTATGTTTTGTCTCCTGAAAGGGAGGCAATGATCCTTCTCACACCAAAGTACACCCTGGGAAAGGGGAAGAATGTAAAGAGGGAGAAGTAAGCAGCTCTGGAAAATGAAATGTGAAGCACATGGATGAAAAGAAGGGCTTGTCCTTCCCTTATGGTGAAACATCTTCCCTGCTTTGGGAGTTTGTAGAGATGAACAAATGTCAATCAGCTGAGAATCCCACCCATGAACATGTGTTCTGTGCAAGATGGATGAAAGACATTTGCCCACAGGAAGCTGGTACTCATCCAGTGTTAACATCTTGTGGTTTTTTCTTAGATATCATTGAAGCTGACCCAGAGATTCCAGGACCAACATCAGGATGTGCCAACCTAGATCAGCAAAGTGTGGAAGTCAACTGCTTCCATGACAGGCTGATGGCTTATAAATAGTGTCTGAATGCACATAAATCATGGTATTTTTACATTGGTTGTTGAAGGTGGTGGCATTCAGCTCCTGGAGGGTGCTGACCTACCAAGTGAGCCAAGCTGGTGTCCTCAGCAGGAGTTTTGCACCTTTGGAAAACTGAGGCACTACAAAGTCCATGTGAACAGCCCACACTAACATACAATCTTTTTTTTTTTTTTCAGTGAATAAAGAAGACTGTTCCAGAGATTCTTAATAGAATACATTTGAAGTACATTAATTTAAAAAAAAAATTTAAAATCCATAATGTTCGCAGCAAATGTGCAGTATTTGACAGATAACAAATCACATTACCTCAGCTCTGAGGCTGTCCATCAGACACATTTGATGTGGAAGTGGTTGGTTTGAATTGGCTTGAGAAATTAGAGGGCACAAACTTCATAGCAAATGATGGGGTACCTTTATTTGCTCTGTTTCTGTTTGTCAACTATCACTGAACAGTCCAGTTTTGACAACTGTGCCAGTTATTTTAGTCTACAAGTTGATCTTTTTGACTAAACATTGAGTATTCATTGTTTTCTAACTAATTAACAGTATCTATTTGGTCATCTCTGGTATAGAATGTCCTTCTTGATCTCTGATCAGATATCTGAAAATATTCAGCATAAGGGTGGGGTGGGAGGGTGAGTGGTGTTCAAGATGGGTACGAAAATACTCTAAACAAGTCCATCCATGTGATTATCAAAAATTATTTCCCATAACACAAAAATAAAATATCCCATAAGCAGCTCAGATGACCGCACAAGATAAAATGCATAATCCAGCCGAAATTAACTTCTTTCTTAAATTGAACAACTGTTGTCAGACTACTCTTTTTTGGCAGCAATTGCCCATTTCCTTCCAGAGCCTTGCAAATCACAATCATAAAAAAAATAACCACTGCCCCAGCTGGAGAGATCATCAAATGCTTCTTACCTTTCTGACAAACTATTTGTCACTATTTTTCCTCTCCCACAGTGGCATTGCCTTGTCATGGGTGTAATTTTTTAGCATTTCAAAAGCCTGTTGTTGATCTTCATACAGAGATTATAGATTTCTGCAGTACTTCTCCTTCATTATTTGTAATTTACATCTTTCCCTACAGTCTAAATACTGTAATAGCCCCTCTCTCAGTTTTTGTCCTGCTGTTACTTTATACTGTTCCTTTGGGACTTGCTGGTGAAATTGGTATGATTTGATTCAGATTTTTAATTACTGTAAAAGCTGTGTGGAGTGGATGAGCCTCTACTAAATGTAAGGTTGAAACATTTGGGCACGCACCTGATCAGAACTCTGTGGCTGCATGACATCTGAGAGGAGTTCTCTCGTGGCTGTGGCCAGGATGGAGAGCAGTGTCACTCTCTGCATCCCTCTGCCCTGGGGAGGCACCGAGGTGTGCTCAGGGTGGGGCCAGCTCTCTGCAGGGTGAACGGGAGGTGCTGCAGGGAGCAGCACAGCCTTTACCAGCTGCTCTGGAACTCCTGCCACAGGCTTTGTCTGAGCTGACTGGCAGCTCCAAAATCTGCATTTGGAAGCGTGCCTTCCCAAATAGGCCATTTTCAATGCAGACATACTTTGGAATACTTTTGAATTGGTTTTGCATCTTTTTAATCTTATATCGTTAATGCCTAAGTAATAAATAGAATTGCTCTGGTTGGATGCTTTTCTCTGCTGCTGTATAGTGTTTCTGAGGCTTCCTACTGCCCAGAGAGGGCTTCAGGGTTAATTTATATCCATTTAGCTAACTGATGCAATTTTAGTGCTTGTTCTCTTTTATGTCAGACTAAGACTGATTATGCAAATTTAGTTCATGCTTGTAAATTCATCAACACAAATTAAACCAATGCCTGAACACTCTTATGGAAAAGTTGCTCTAATTTAATCCAATCAGTATCAAACAACACTTTCCGTGCCTTTGTGTACAGGCCAGGCCTTAAAGGCTTCAGGTCACCTACCAAAAAATTGAAAAAGTCACCAGCTGAAGCCTTAAATTCTTTGGGAGAAGCTCCCTCTTTTGCAAAGTGAATTTTACAGTACCAAGCACAGCAAGAGACTCTTCACACACTACCTCACTGCAAATCCCATACAGCAATGTAAACATTCATTTTATAAGTACATAGGAGCTGTGCTGATTATTATGGCAGTTACATAGCATCTTAATTAGGTTTCGTGGTTTAGGGAGGCTTGTCTTCGCTGTAAAGAAAATCAGATTCAGACAGTGGAACTGATTTCTAAAATCATCTACAAATAAATTCATCCCTGGGCTAAAAGCCAAACTGAGCCCCCAGATGCATGTGAATGCAGCTCCCATTTTCCTAAGAAGAAATGCCTGTGTTCATTGAAGAGCAGAATTTTTCTGTTCCAGAAGCCTGGCAGAAGTTTTAAGGGCAATGAGGAAAACAGAATTTATAAAAGCATGCATCATAGCAAAGAGTGCTGACACTGCTGTGATTTCAGAAGTTGATCCTGAATACTTATCAGCAGGTGAAGCACAGAGTGCTTAACTTCTCACCATCAAAGAAGAGTTCCAGCAGAATTTCATAGTGAATTAGGGGGAGAGAGAGATAAAGCGGCTTAGGGGATCACACTGTTTTCCTTGTTCTAATGAACTTTGTTGATGATGAGAAGTTACTCCTTCCATGTTCCTTCCTGTTGTCACAGATCCAGCAGTGCTGCCACGAGGTTTCATCCAAACAGAATAATTGGTACAATCCTTTTTTTTGGTATTTTATTGTTTTATTATTTAATGCATCCTTCTTTCTCCTCTGTCCCTTCCCTTTTGTTGAAGACAGAGAAATGGAGAACTTCAACCCTGAGGGGGTGAGAAACAAGAAAGCACACAAAAAAGTTTCCCCAATGAATTCATTTTAAGAATCTCACATTCTTTCAACACAGCTCATTATTTTTTTAGGGCATTCGTGCCTTCTCAGTCTTAACAGCATTGACATTGAGAAGGTACTTTCAAACTCTACCCACTCTGTTGGTGGAAGGAGACAACTTTCAATTGAATTAAAAGAAGTTGCATACAGTGTCCAGTGTCCCATAAGCACTTCTACCTAATACTTGACCTTGGCTGCAAAACTAAATCCACACTGTAGTAGTAGTAGTAGTAGTAGTAGTAGTAGTAGTAGTAGTAGTCTTGTGAACACAAATCAAAACATTTTTTAGTGTACTGCTCACAGTGTTTATTGGTTTTGTCTTTTTTTTTAAAAACATATTGGTTCTTCCAAAATTAACTGCAGCTGAAAAATAAACCAAGGAAAACAACTGTTTCTGAAGTAGGGAGTGCCCTGGGAGCCCTACAGTGAGGGCAGAACTTATATTGCAAATTATGCTTTGATATATTGCTAGAAATGGCAAGATGCCCTATATTAATTCCATTTTAATTAATGCAGTTATATTGTGTGACATCTACTGAAATATATATAATCACTTCAAAATAAGCTGCCAAGTGATTTATGTTACCATTTAGCTCTTCAAAACATCTATTTGGTTGCCAAACTCCCAGGCTGGATGTGTGAAACTCAGCATTGCAAGATATTTGCTCTGTTTTCTTCCTTCCCTTGTGAACGTTTCCCTCCTCTACCAGGAATTCAATCTTATTAAATCAGATGTGAGATTCCTGTGCTTATAATACAACCACTTATTCAACAATGTTCCTATTTTGTCTTGATAAGAAATTAATGTTACAGTCCTGACTGGCAGGATTTGAACCCAAGTGCTGCAGGTCATTATTACAGTAACTGGGGGAAAAAAGTTTAGAAAGATGAGCTGGCTTTATACATTGCTCCAACTAAGAGTCTGGACTGGTATTTCTGGAAGGGATTAAGGGAAAGGGTGTCATAGAACAGGTATAAGAAGTGGAAAAAAGCCCCTTTTGGCCTCATCTAAAATTAGAAAGTGCCCCTGAAGATTCTGAAGGGTCAAGGCACATAGATGGAAACCATCAAACCTACTCCATGTATTCCTAAGAAGGATGCACAGGCTAAGATCTGGAGAAAAGAGCCATGAAATGTGACAGGATAGTGAAATAGCTCAAATTTCCGCTGTTCAAGTTATTTCTGGGACTTCCTGTCATTTCTAGGGTAGGATTCCTGAGACAGGCAACCTTTGTTGGCATGGTCATTTAGGAGACATATCCTAAGTTTCAAGAGGGAAAAAATTGCCCATGAAGTCAAGGATAGTATCAGGGTTCTGCTATCTAGTAGCAATCTAGTAGAAAAAGCTCCATGGTAGGTACTGGTTTCACAGCCATGAGAACATAAAATGAGCCAGTTTTCTGTGAATAACCCTGGTTTCTATATCTTTTGTGATGAAACTTCCATCCCATGATACTGAATTGTTTCTCCATTGTTTTCTCATGCTGTCTGTACAACAGTTCAATGCTATTGTTTCAACTGATGGAAAATGTTTCAGCTGGGGCTTGGATTTGAAGGGAAATTGTGTTTTTCCAAGAAGTATTTTCTTGGAGGCAAGAATTTCAGATTTTCCTTCGGGATGTCTGGTTGAATATCTGCGGTAGTCATTCGTGTTAAACATTGTTTCAAGTCAAAACTTCCCTTTGAGAACTGGCTTGTCTGGGAATTGGTAATAGAACCTTCTATCGATGCAGATGATAGTGCTTAAATGTTACTAACATTCAACAGTTTCTTGCATTGTGTGACATGGTTGTTCTGAGCACAGGTCTCTTCCCACTAATATGTGCTTTTGGGCAATTTCATCATCATTCTCTGCCTGGGGTTTTTAAGAGAGTCTAACATCCTACAGCTCCAAGAACATTTGGGCTGGAAAAAGAATGCCCAGACAATCCCAGCAAGGCCCCATTATTGCTGTTCCTACAACCTTCTGATCTGGACCAGCCACGGGATGGGATTTGGGGTTGGGGTAGGGCTAGGTTTAGGGTGAGGGTTAGGATTAGTGTTGGGGTTGAGAGAGTCAAATATTGCTTTTACCCAGGCTTCTCTCCCCAGATTTTTCTTCTGATAGCCTCATGGTAGCTGAAGTATACATGATCTACATTAGGAAGTGATGCAGTGAAACCCTTTTGGCTTAATCCTGTCTGCTGATTGAGGTGAACCAACACAAGTGGAAAAGACTGGAAATTTGCTTCTAAAATGCACTGTGCTCCCAACCAAAACCTTAGCATAAATGCAAACAGAGTGAACTGAAGGAACAAAAGAAAATCTCTGGTTTTGCATCAGTAGATTAAATTAGACCTTATGTTATTTTCTTTTGAGCCTCTTTTGCTGCCTGTTAGTGCCCCTGCTAGTTTAGCTTCCCTTCTGCAACTCTAGTCATTATTGGTTTTCCACTGGTCTGATTCCACAGCTGTGAACCTTTAGAAAACACTGAAAAACAGTATGCCACAGCTGGTTAAAATGACAGGTGCTATTTCTTCATTTTCCATTTTATCATTGCTATTTTCTTTCCGTGAAAAATTTCCAAACCTACTTTGTTACAATATGTGCAGTGTATTTAAAAGAAAAGTTTTAATTTTTCACTTATTATTTTAAGGACAGTTGGTGGGAAAGTGCCTTCCTTATATCTATCTAGGAAATGTGTCATTGTCAGCTTTGATTGCAGAGATATTGGGACTCTGACCTTCAACGACATTGCTGGCAAATTTTGACTGACAGCACGCAACACTGCAAACCTCTGCTGCACATGCCCATTCCCCTAAGAAAAATCTTTTCTTTTTAACAGTGTTCTTATGCTACTGACTGTAGACTATCTTAGATGCTAAAATACAAGGTAAACCCTGCAATATCTAATTACACTTATCAAATGCAAACTGGAAAGACATTTGCAGTTCTTGTGTAACCAGTTACACCTTCTGTGGTATATTTTAGTGAGTGCATAAAAGCTATCCTCAATCTAAAAATTAAGAATATGTATCAATAATGTCTGAGTGTGAGTGCTGATACCATGTAGTGTGACCAATGCTCACATTTACTTCCTCATGCTTTCCTGTGTGGAAGGAACGTTTTCTTTCACAAAACCATTGTATATGAATGTGTGTTGAATATGTGGCTGATGCATTCACAGGCTCTAAGGGCTGTCTGTAAGTCAGAATGTACTTGGTGTGGGCAGCTCTGCAAGCAGCTTCAAGCAGTCAAAAACCCAACAGATTTTGCCTTCCAATCATAGAATCATTTAGGTTGGAAAAGACCTGTCAGACCATCAAGTCCAATCTAATGTCTCCAGAGGAACAGTGTTTAGTTTACTAACATCTCACTACAGCAGCCCTGCTTAGGAAGGCATAGCTTCCCAAAAGCTGCTCCTTGTGCATGGTTTTTGCAGGCTACACCCTGACCAGTAGTTTGGGAAGCACAGCAGCAAGGTGTGCTCTCAGGGCCATAAGGCTCAGTGGTTTCCATTTGGGGCAGTTCAGCAGCTCTCTGCTGCTCACAGTTGTGCTGAGTGCAGCTCAGGCTTTGCTTACAGCTCCCTCCTGCACCCTCCATGCTCCTGGGGGCAGGGCCTGCTCCAGCCTGACCCTCTGATGGTAACAACAAACCATCCTTGCACTTCTCACACCTGGAGCAGGACAAACCCTGCCCGAAACTTTTCCTCACTGGCAAACCAGACATCCAGGCCACCTCCATGGGCACACCGCTGGCAGTAGGCCGCTCCTGCTTCTGTCCTGCCCTGTGTCCTGCCCTGTGTCCTGCCCTGTGTCCTGCCCTGTGTCCTGCCTCTGTCCTGCCCTGTGTCCTGCCCTGTGTCCTGCCCTGTGTTCTGCCCTGTGTCCTAGGCTGTCCCTGACTGCCAAGGGGACACTGACCAGGGCAAAAGTCCTGGCACTGGGCCCTGGCGAGCTCAGGCCTGTGGAAGCAGCACACATGCTCTTGCACCAGCCCAGGTGGGAAGAGGAGAATTAGAGCCCCTAAGAACCCCCCCAGTGCAAGCTGCATCCTACCACAGACACAGTGAGGACCCCCAGGCCTTGTGCCTGCAGCCCCTCCCTGCTGCCCCTCTTCCAGCCAAAGCATTTCATTAGGGGAGCCCAATATGCCTCTTTTTTTCCAGGTCTCCCTCAATCCTTTTCTCTTTGTCTTAAAAATATTCAAAACATTTTAACTGTGCATTCAGTTTTATTTTTATTGACTCTGTATGAATAACATCTCTCACCTCCTGACACCCTTGATTAGGTTTTTATTAAAATTTTCAGGCTGTGGCTTTTTAATATAATTTTTAATGCATTTTAAATTATTTCTGGAATTTTGTATGGTGTCCCAAAAGCTTGAAGAGAGTAAGGAGATTTATAAATAAAATTATTTTTAGTACACTATAAAAGAAACTGTAACATTCATGCTGCACTGATAAGATAAAGCATGTGTGGAATCCCTTTTCCTACACACCACGTGCTTCAAAATATTCTGCTTATATGCAGTATTACAAACGAGTTAGACTAACCCAGAATACTATTCCCACTACCAATCAATAGACTATGAACACATTAGTATATTAGCACTTTATGACAGTATTTAGGATCATATAGTACAATAATGGAATACACTGTCTTCTGAGGTAGCAGGCAGTCATATTGTCTGGCCTGGTGTGAGTCTCCATGTGCAGCTCCTGTGGTTTCCTAGGCAAAGCAAACAGCTTTTGCAGGTACTGATTGTTTTTGCAGTGGCAGTGCTCTGTGCAAAGGTCTCTGATACAGTATGTTTGAACAATCATTGCTGTATCTTATCTATTCTAGGTAACAAAGAGATTCAAATTTAGGGGTACAACTGCTAAGCAGAGTAGTGTCCGTCGTGTCCAGTTACTTGAATTTTTAAAAGTAATTTTTAGAGCCAGAAAATGCCCAGTAACTCATTCCTTTAGTCTTGACAGTACTTCCTTTGACAGCATATGTTCCACTCCTGCAAAGACTTAATAAGGCTCTTACTGAAATTGCTTCTGTGGTGAGCAACGGAAGAAAGGAAAATGTAAAATTTGTTAATGGGTATGTTTCTGTCATGGAAAGGGGCTTTATTACATGTCACCTGGGGATCCCTGTATGGCTATCTAATGAAGACTTACTGAAAATGGAGATAGATTATGCAATATTGATACGATTCTTCTACTCATAGAAAAAATGCTTTTTCCAGCTGTTCCCTTTGCATGCACCACAAAAAGAAAACAAAACAAAACAACAACTCAGCAACATAACCCACCAGAAAACAACCAGTGTGAAAGTAAGCACACAGAAATGTATGGTAGCAAGTGACAGAGAGGGAAGTCCAGTCTGTGGTTCCAACTGTCGTGTGATATGTCATGCAGAGAAGTCCACAGGAATGAGACTGGACAATATTCGGGCATCCCTCTGTTCTTGGAAGTCCAAGGGGAGGCAGAGAGCAGGAAAAGGCAGTCTGCATATTTGTTTGGAATGTGGAGCAAAGTCAAATTCAAGAACACAGCACTGCTGGCAAAAGTAAAACCTAAAATAAAACTGACACCACAGATTTGGAGGATTTGCTGCCAGAGCTAGAAACCGTCCAGAATGCAGGAAGCTGGTTTGTGATGGGAAATGCATTTTGTCTGAGAGAGCCCTCCAGGATGTATCCAGCCACAAAGAAGATGGAGAACTGACATTGCTCACTGCATGAGCATTTACTTGTCATCCACAAGGTCACAGTACTCTATATTCAAATCCTTCCTGGAAAGCTCCTTTTGCTTCACTGCCTTGGAGAAGGTAATGCCTGGGGAGAGGAAAATACCCCTCCTCACTTCTCCCTGCCCCCACAACGGGCTGTAGCAAAGTAAGCTTTCACATGAATTAGCCCTGTACCTGCACATGCTTGCTGCCTACAGCAAAGGGAAACTTCATTTTTTCTTCCCTGTCCCTCCTCTGGCAGGCATGCTAAAAGCACCTGGCAAACTGAAAGGGGGAGGCTGCTACTGAAGAAATAGCAAAACAAAGACCTTTTGGCCCTCAAAGGATTTGGCCCAAAAGTCCTAAGACTTCTGACCTGTTACAGAGATTCACTTCAAATGGAGAATGAAATCCTCCAGATAAGCTGGTATCTACAGGAGCATTGTCCACTGCTGCTGAGCAATGAAATCCACAGGTTGTTGGAGGGGCAGTGGGAATGGTCAGGGAAAGGGGACTCAGAGCTATAGAAAGTGCTTCAGGTAGTTGTGGTCAAGTCAATCCTGGATCAAAGGACTGCTGACCAAAGGATTGTTTCTGCCTTTAAAAACAAACCCAGTGCCCTCTAAGGACAGATTGGTATTGAGGTAACTTAGAACTTCTTCAGAGTTACCTTATGAGTATCTTATGTACCTAATGAATTTGAATATTTCCAAGAAATCTAGAAACCATCAAAATTATATTTGACTCTATGCACGTATTTGCAGTACTCATTAACCAGACAGTGTCCAGGGAGCCTGTTAAATGTCCTCACTTGGTGTTTGCAGTTGCAGCGTGCCAGACTTGCCTGAAAAGTGTGGTTTAATAGTTTTAGTCAGACATGCTTTCTACAAGTANTACTTTTTTTTCTCCATTTGTTTATTAATTACTCAGTGTGTATCAGTCTTGTGGAGCCTGAATGATTGAAATACATGGCATACATGTCAGACTTTTTTCCAAAGCTCATAAATGATCAATATATCTTTGAGAGGGAATCTGATTTCTGATACATTTATGTTAATAAGAATGGAAACACAGGCCACTGGAAATTGAGAGATAAATCAATAGAGAGGCTGGACCTTCAAGAAGTTCGGTGTACAATAAAATAGACAGCAAAATATGCTTGCTGCTTGTCTGCAGAGCTTGGAGTGACTACAGCTGACCAACAAGGTAAATCAAATCTGCTGCCAATACATTCTTCTGCTGTCCAGATAAAACAGCGGACTAAGCCGGTGAACTTTCACCCTTCACCCCAGCTCTCTAAGCCAAAGTACAGATTAAAAAAAATCAATAACCCCAATCGATGGGAAAATATTTTTAGTCTCTAACTGAACGATATGTTTTGACAAGGCCAAAGAGGCGCACGAAAGAATGGGAAAAGATAAAAGAGAGAAAATTAGGATTTTGTTTTATTGGTTGAGGTAGGATCACTATTCATTCCCCCTTCCTACAAATCCCGTTGACACTGGCTAAAATTATCTCACAGGAAGGAAATAAAATGAAAGGTTATGAATTCATTAAATTGTCTGATTTACTGTGTATCCTTGTAGCAAGTTATCTCTGCTGGGTTTTGTTGCCATTATCAGACACTTAACATTGAGAAGACACTTTGCAATGTGTTAACGTGGAAATGGGCACTTTGCAAGGGAATAAAACAATAAATATTAACAACTTGTGCCTTTCCCTCATGCCGATTTTCAGCTCTGACTTCAGTGTACCCAAGATAAAGCACAGAATACTAGAATCACAGAATCACAGAATCACAGAATCACAGAATTTCTGGGTTGGAAGAGACCTTCAAGATCATCGAGCCCAACCCATGCTCCAACACCTCAACTAGATTACGGCACCAAGTGCCACATCCAGTCTTTTTTTAAACACATCCAGGGATGGTGACTCCACCACCTCCTTGGGCAAACCGTTCCAGAAACCCCAAAGCAAAGCACAAAGCCTGTGGTACACCATCTGCAGAACCCTGAGGAGTTACGACTCACCAACAAAGGCATGAGGGTCTCAAAGAGTGATAAAGGAGGGTCTTTGCTCAACAGCTCAGCAGCTGTAAATGGTGTGTTGTGCAGGGCACTAAATGCCACCTCAGAGTCCTGCCTGGGCAGCAAGGCAGTGCTGTGCCACGGGCAGACACAGAGTGGGGAACTGTGACTTTTCTCCTTGTTCCTCCTCCCTGCTCCCCTCCCAGAGAGCTCAGGCTGCAGCCCCTCACTGCCTCACCCCATTGCTGCTGGCAGTGGTAGGGTCTGGGGGAACTGGGGCTTGTGAGGCACTGCCAGGTGACTGGTGTGGTTCCTCGCAGGATGTGTGAGGACAACTTCCATTTACTTGCAGTTAATAAGGTTTATGCAGCACTTGGACATTTTTTTTCCCAAAAGGATGTCAGCAAGCTCTTTTACTCATTAACATGTTATCTAAGTGGTCTCTGTTGTTATGTTTACAAAATGTGTGAGGGGTGATTAGAGGCAAGCGAAAGGTGATGTTGAAGGGTACACTCCTCTTCAGAGAACAGCATCAGATCTGTTTATGAATGCTGATTTTTGTCTTGTTTTTGTCAGTTAGAGTGATTGTGCTTGCCTCTGGCAGAGCCTGCAGTTTGCTGCCAGTCCCAGGTCACTGGGAACCTCCAGGCTGCAAGACCACAATGGCAAATGGCAGAGAGGTGTGTGGGTGGAAAAGAGGGAACAACAACCAAACCCACTGTGCAGAAATGGGGGCAGGGATGCGTCAGATCAGCACTGATACTGACACGCTCTCTGACACTGGTTTTTCTGGAGCAGTTTCTCATCTCAGAATATAATGGCATTTTGGGAGGTGGCAGTGAGGGGCAAGCTCAGGAATGCATAGGAATAATATTATTCTAAATGCATAGGAATGAAATTATTGCCATCTAATTCCCTTGTGCTCATCCATCAGTAACTACTTTTTGCTTTGGATTTACTTTAGGGAAGAACTTTTTTGTTTCACAGTTCCACAGGAATGAGCATTTGTCTGGGCCCCTTATTCCTAGTGATTGTCTCCTTTTAATCCAGAATATAATTGCAAGAAAATCAAAAGCCAGAATTCTGAAATACTTCTCCCTAACTTATGTGGTAATTGTTTTCACATTCAGCAGGTGCTTCATCTTGGTTTTCTCTCACTGACATTTCAGAGTGAACTATGCTGGAGCTTTCATGGAGTAGTGTTTGCAGTACAAACTCCCGTGACTGAAATGCTGTAGGTAGCTCTTATCATCCTTGAAAGCTTTCAACATATGCAGTGAAGTATGATGACTGCTAAAATTAATTAGAGAAAACAGATGTCAAGCATTTGCCACGAGTTATTTAAAGAAAATCCATTGCGTACAGGTAGTTGATGGCAAGGTTTGAAATGTTACTAGCAGCTGAGAAGTGGCTAAACATTTTTCTGCTTCATAAAAAATACACCTAAAATACATTGAAAAGAACACTTTGGTCACCCATAAAAGTTAAATCAGAATAACACAAGGGTGGCTATATTTTTTCTTCTTATTAATGTTTCTGTGAGACCCTTAAAGATGATGGGCTTGCCTGGATTGTGAGCAGAAAAAGGATTTGACCCCTGGGAGGACTCCTGATACATTCATGGACAAGGTGAGACCTGGGATACGGAACCCATTTCTCCAGCAGAGGCATTGGGAAATAAATCTTTCAGAAACGACAGGAAGAATTAGGAGGGTGACTTGGCCCTGGTTCACACAACAGCTCCAACAAGGAAGTATCTTGCATCTGTTCCCATGCAGATTATGGCTGTGTTTCCATCAGCAGCATCCAGCAGCTCTCTGACAGAACGAGTCTGAATGCTCTTCCCTCTGCAGCAGCCAATACACCCCGTGGCCTGTTCAATCCTTTCTGCTTAAATGACTTATGTCCTGGCCTTCATAATTCTGTCAAAGAAAATATACAGCCTTCATCTTTGTTATCTTTCATTGTGCCTAAAGAGGTCAGAAGTTCAGGGCAGTTTGTGTAGATAGCCTGGCTGAATGTAAATATGGCCATCAGTTTTGGTGCAAAAAGCCTGCGAGACAAAATTGACAATCTTCTTCCCACAAGTTTTGTGTGTGCAAGCATGAAACTCTCCTTCCACGGGCATTTGTACTGTCGTGCAGCATTAATGGAAAGCACAAATACATGAGGATGCAGCTGAAGCCCAGTCACAGAAACAGCAGATGAATGTTTGCAGGAAATTCAATGCTCCTCTCATCCATCACTATTCACATTCCTTTCCTTGCCTGCAGGTAGAGGCGCAGAGACTTATTGGATGGGATTCATCTTACCTAACTTTAGACATATATAGTGTGGATATCTCTATCTCAGCTTGGTGTCTAGACTCTTGTGAATGTCAATAGAGAGAAGCAGGCAGTTCTAAACCCAATTCATCTGACCTGTTTTAGACACCTTCTTCAGGAAGAGATGAAGCTTTCCCTAAAACTGCCCATTTCTCTCTAGTGTTTTAAGGACAATTGAGGCCATTCAGTCGGGGACAGATCCATTCATTGCGTTATTTACATGTGGTGAATCCCATTCCTCTAGCACATTTGATTATATTTTTTTCCCCAGTTGGATTAGCTTAATAAGACCTATTTAGCCCTAAATTACCCTATATTCTTCTGGGCTTTTCAGCCTCCCTAAAAGTTAAATGAGTTCTACATAAAAGGTTATTTGTTTGGTCTAAACCTGTTCTCCTGACGCAGATCGAGGCAATTTTTCAGGTCAGGGTTTCCAAACCAACCCACCCAGCAACCCTGGGACACAAGAGCACTGCCACTGCTCATTCCTGGAGGTTGCATGTCTCTTTTTCTCTCATGCTTTCCACGCTCTCACCTGCTGCCTTTCCAAGCCAGCCCCAGCTCACCTCTCTGACTGTCCCTCTTCTGCTGAGGGTCATGGTGCTTCAGCCAACACACTCCTGCTCAGGCTCTGGGTAATGGCTTTTGCTGTTCCTGCCACTGCTGTATGAGAGCCATTTAATTGCATCTTCTATTCAGCCTGGATAAAGGGTGAGCAGGACATCTATTTGCTTTGACCAGGCTTGTGATTGATGCAACTGTTAATACTTTCCAGCGTAACACAATCTTCCCTCACCTCCCAAGGATGCTCTGTTGGTAACATGTCCCCGTGTAACTTTTTCAAGGGCAGGCAGAAAGTGATAGAAAAGGCAGGAGACAGCAGTGGAAATGCTGGTAAGCCTCTGCCCCACTGCTGCAGGGTTACCTCCTTCCAGCAGCTGTCCCACCCTTCCCTTTCCTGCTGCCCTTGGAGTCAGCAGAAAAGGTGCTGCCTCCTTGCTCAGCAATCATTTCTAAATGGCCACTGGCAAGTTCCCTGTGCAGATCTGCCTGCAGTGTCCTGGGGTCATCTTCCCCCCTGGGAGAAAGCCAGGAGAGACACTTGCTGCCATTAGGAGTATCCTGAGCTTTCATTTTTTCAGGTAAAGATGAGCGAAGTTGTCTTCTCAACAGAGCTGTACTGAGCAATCACCCAGCCCTTCTCTTGATGCAGTGAAGTTTTTTGTCAGGGATATCAGGTCCCTCTGCCAAACCAACAAAATGCATTGCTGATCCTCACTCCAATCAGGGACAAGGCCCAAAGTGGGCAGGGGGAAAAGCCCCTTCTCATATGTATCTTTGAAGACAATAATCACACCCAGAGAACAAACTGCATGGCACAACATGAAAACCACTACACACAGAGCTCCTCAGTAAAAAAATTCCAATTTGTATGACATTCATGGTGCCACACAACAGAACTTAAGTCATCCTTTGGGTTACTTCAAGTCCCAGGAAAAAAAAACCCAGCAGCATGTAAGGAGTCAGGAAGGGAAGGAATGGAGAGAGAAAAAAGGAGTGTGACTGTAGCTATGGGGAGAATAAGCACAGGGCTGTCAGGGAGGCTCCTGGGGTCAAACCATTTTATGCCCTGTTGTGCACAAATCCACCCCATGGCCTCCCAACAGAGCAAACTCTGTTTCTCTGTTTAGGAACCTCAGCAGAATTGGCTGCATTCAGAGATTTTCAGCTGAAGACCACCGTGGTTACAGCAGTTCACACAGGCTGCAGGTTTGCTCCCCTAAAGCCACACACAAATAAGTGTGGTTCATGCAGGGCAGCCATGCCACAATGACCTGCAGATGTAGCAGTTCTGCAATAAAGTAGACTGAGCAGGGCAATGATAACATGGGTGGGAGATATTCTACACTATCAGAATGCTCCTGAGGCAAGACAGGGCCACTGCAGACAGTGGTTGTAAGATGGCCAAGACACCTTGTTCAAAACATCAGGAGAGGGAAAAAACTCCCAAAATTTGCAC
>VXBB01043978.1:672628-698882 GCA_013399915.1 Illadopsis cleaveri | reverse complement strand
ATAGTAGTAGTAGTAATAATTATTAGTAATATAGTACATACTGAATTGACATGTGATGGAATCTAACCAGTCTGACTCCTATCATAATGAGTGGCAAGACCTACATAAATTCAGTGTTATCCCTTTACTATCTTGTTTACTGGCATGGGTTTTAGCCTGGGTGAGCTGTTCAAAGTTAATACCTCCTATCTGCAATGGATTTCACTGCCACAAATTATACTCAGTGAAAAAAAAAATGTTTTACCTCAATAAGTTTTAGACAACAAATTTCACTTGAAACATGCAGTTTGAAAAGTTCACTGACCTCTACTTAGGTGTCTAAGATGCATTATAAAACAATAGGCTTTGAAACATGAGGAGATGCTTTTCCCTCTTCTTATATCTTAGCCTGGCAAACAGAATATATCAAATATTTTGATCACACAAAAAATACTGCCCCCCTCTCACCATATCCCCTCCCCATATGTTTTTTCTCAGTTAAGTCCAAATCTGGCTACATTTAATATTCAATGGCAATATGAGCAATTTGTGCCCTATTCATCCCTTTCCTGACTGATTTGGTAGCCTGATTGTTTTTGTTTTTGTGGTTTGTTTTTGTTTGTTTTTTTTCCCCCCCCACAGGTTAAATCCTATAGAATTTGTATATGGAAGATTGCTTATTTTTTGAGAAGATGCATCCAGTTTCACAAATTCTGACAGGCAATGCTTTTTCTGAAGGATGGTACCTCTTGAATTATTTTTCACCTTTGTATTTTTGAGATTGTAACTTTACTTTGCAGGAAAATCTGAAAATTATTCTTCCTCTTTAAAAATTAAGTTCTTTCTTTCCTATTCATTCACATTCATCCAACAAGGCTCTCCCTGCAGAATTCCCTACAAGGAATCTATGTTTGATTTTGTTTTATCATCTAAAAATACACTAACTACTCTATTAATAGATATTTATAGGGGAGGGAGGAAGAAATCTTTCCTGAAGTGACTTTATAATGAATACTGATAATAAAAAAGATTTCAATTAAAGATAAGTAGAAAAGAAAAAAAAAAACTCAATAGATACAATGTGTTCTGCATATTCCTTAGAAAGCATAGAAGTAGTACTGATAAGAGATACAACAACAAATTCAGTGGTGGTTACAGATCCAGCATGGGCACAAAACTACAACAAAGCATTCTTTGCTGTGCACGTTCTCTGGGCTTATGTGATCTGGTATAATTTAAAAGATTTTTTCATATGGTCTCTCTCTTTACAATACAACAGGTTTTCCTCAGAAAGCTATAAACTACTAAATTAAATTAAGGATAATGAACCATTCCTCAGCTAGTTGCAGCTTGTCACACTTTTCCATCCCATATATACTTTGGACTTGGCCTTCGGGATACTAAGACATCAACAGAGTCAACATGTGAAGCAAACTTCAAATTTTAAGCATTTTATATTTCAGCAGCTCTCTTCTTTTTTCTTCCTCTTGGCTCTATGGAGGTTTTGGAAGTGACTGTTCACAACTAGTACAGATGTCTGCTGCAGTACTTTGCCTGGTGCCTCAGGAAGAATATTACATGACACCAGCACATTATGTCAGAGAGAGCCACTTAAATCCTTTGTTTCAGCTGTACAAGCAGAGCAGAGGGGAGAAATACTTGCAGCTTCATTAAAATTAAGGAAATTTATTGGAAAAATATGAATTTTCTTATAATGAGGATTTTGTTTAAAAAAAATGGAACTAGTATACCAGTTGTTTTCTCTGTGAATACTAAAATTTTCAGCAGAATATTGAACATCTGTGGTTGAATTTTTAAAATTTATAAATCCACCAAGATAACATGCAAGCTTTTCTTAATGCTTTTCTCAATAGTGCCTTGATAAAGGTTGTCATTTTTGGCAGCCTTAATGCATTTTATTTGTAGGTGTTAGTAATTAATTAGGCTGTAATCAGAACAATGCAATGTTTCATAAAATAATAACTGTAGAATACTGTAGGTATTCTGGGGCATGAGGTACAGGATAAGAATTAGTAAAAGAGTATAGTTTTGCACTGATTTTCTTGCATGTCTTTTGCTTTTAAAAACACTTGAAAAGAGATGTAAATACTTATTGAGAAAAGAAGGGAGCAGAACAGGACAAGGAACAGAGGTGAGAAAAGTTTAGATTGAATGCTGACTGCATTTAAATTAAAAAATAATATTTTAAAAAGAGGCATGATAATTCACTCCAGGAAAAAAACAAAACAAAACAAAGCAAAACAAAACAAAAAGAGACCCCTTCATTACAAGGCTATCTTTTCAAATTTTATCTAGGTCATTGTGCATTAGGGACCAAGTATTAGCTCTGGCACAATGATAGGAAAGACAATGAAGTCAGCCCACAGACAAATTTTGTCCTAACTCTTGCTAACAACTACTGATTAGCTCACAACTCTACTCAGAATGATTTGGACATTTAAAACTCCCAAAGTGTATGTATATATCCACAGAGTAAAGTTATGTCTTACACCAAGTGGCATCCTTGTGAGAAGATGGGGAGGAATAGAATATTTGTTATTTTTCTCAATAATAGTAATGGTTTCCTGTAGAGTTGTGGTCTGTGGTTCCTGTTAATACTGAGACTGCTTATTTTCTTACTTCCATTTTTCTGCAATTCAGTCTGTAGTCTGCATTTCTCTCTGTTGCTCAGAAAATTTGTGCTCATACTTCTGATCCTTCATCTACATCCCTCTCTCCTCCACTGACCCCCATCTTCCTCCACTGTCTCTATTTTCTTTCCTGAAAACATTCTTCACCCTGATGTCGTGCTTTCCACTGACGTTTTCCTCTTGAAACTACAGTTATGCTTTAAGCCTCTGCTCTCATAAAGACAAACAAACTCACCAGACAACCATAGATTTGCCTTGCTTTTGTTCTATTTTCTGATAGCTACCCTTTTCAAACCTCCAGAATTTTTTTTTTTACCAGTACAGCTTATTCAAAAAAGTACAGTGGTGTTGTTTTTTCATTTATTTTTTTAAACCAACTGTAGGGCAATATGAGAAATTTATTAAACATTTGAATGCTGCTCAATTCACTGTTTTCCCAGGGGAAAAAAAAAAAAAATAAATTACTTCTCTACCTGAAAAATCTTTTATTGATGGGAAATGGATAAATTAGAGGAACACTTAAGCTCTAAATGTCATTATAAAAGCTTCATAATTCTGGTTTAGAATGTTGCTCAGTGATATTAAGCAACCAACTGATTTAAATGTGTGAAGAAGACTGTACATCACAGAGTTAGTATGTAAGAAAGAAACCAGACCAATCGCAAACCCATCTCAGTAGAAACGTCTGTACACATAAGGATTTCCAGGGCTTTTGTTTTAATTTAACTAACTTCAACAACAATTAAGTTTTGCAGAAAATATTCTCCTCTTTGCTTGCTTCATTCTTCTATCAGCTATACACTTGATTGTAACCACTAGCAGAAAGTGTGCTTGGGAGTGGCAGTGGCCTTCTTTTAGAGAAATATGAAACAGGTTGGAAAAACACTAATAAAACCTGGGAGGAAAATAGTCTATGATGTCAACACAGCCTTCAAACCCATGAACTACATTTATTAAAAAAATAAATATACACTTATGTCACGCTCTTGTCATTAACATTTAATGTGCAAAGAGTGGGTGAACATTTGATATTTAATTAAAACACAAAATTATGACTTCCATCTGCACATGCAGACCTGAGAAGCGGCTTAAGGTACACAAAAAATTTACATCTGGTATTCAAATATAGGTGTGGGGGGACATTTTAACCATATCGGGTGTCGCACCATTCCTCTAGTGTAGAACAGAAATGATATGCTATTTATTAATATTTTAAAACATTTTTCAATATTTGAAGTTTCTCAGGCACTTGTATAGAGTTTAAATCATGTGAGTGAATCACAGCTTCCCAGGGTTAGGAGATCTCTTCAGTTATTTTCATTTCTTATTTTTATTTTATTTTTTGGTTCCTTTGGAAACCCACACGGAATGTTCTTTTTCTCAGTGCTGCTTTTTCGGTAATTCTTTTGTTCTACGTTTGGTGCCAAGGAGCACAGACCATGTTAAATCCATACAGCAGCCTGCAATCTCCTGAACCATATGCTATTTTTACAGCAGGTCACCTGCGTAAATGCTTTTCTCAATCAAATCCTCCTTCTCTTGGCTCGTCACTCTGCTGGTTCACACTGGGGCTAATCCTGGTGCTGTCACCCTGCAGCCACCGAAGCCACCATCTGCTCTTTGCCCTACTCCGGCCTTTGATCAAACAGTAAATAAATCCTTCAGGATAGGGAAGGATTTCCTGGGTGCTGGCCATACGACAACATATTTGGTCATTGCATGGAGCCGTGGTAACACTGTGATCCCTGGTAAGGAATGTACCTTCCCATTATTTTCACTTGGAGTTACAAAGATTTCTCAGTGTGGAAGTCAATCGTTCTTATCTGCCTCAGAAGTGGCAAAGGTACTTGTGCATGTCTTTGAAATAAGGTTATCAAGTGGATATCATGTGCCTCAGGGCAGCAAACTCTAGCCACCTGCAGGGACAGGGAAAAGACCATACTGACATTCCCACAGTCCCACCTGAAGTATGTTTGCTGACAAGGAGTTCTGGTGGCCCAGAAAAATGATGATTAAGAATCGTTTTCTTGGCTACATGTGAACAGATGTGAAAACAAAATTATAAGGCTGGGTAGCTGCAAGAGGAAATCCGAAATGCCAAAGGGGATCATGATTTTTCCAACAGAGGAAGGAATCTACAACCTCTACAATAATACAGGCCAGTAAATTTTAGCAGATCTTGTTTTTTGCTGGGGAGGCAAAGGTGGGACACAATATATCACTTATCTCTTTGTGTGCATGGGGCTCAAGAACTGTTTGGTACAATTCTTGCTAAACCCTGCAAAACTGCATCTGACATTGCTTGAGATAGGACAGAGGCTAACACAGTCGCTGAGCAAGCATAACTGGTGGGCCTTAAAATATCTGAAGACTATAACAGAATTGCTGAACTAACAAGCTGCTGAGCTAGCATAATGAATAGAACATAGCAAAAATAATGCAATAACTTTGTGGTTAAGACAGCTGTAAGCGAAAGAAAAGAGGAGCTGTCTATCAGCCTGTTTCAAAGAACTGGCTCCCCAATCTCTTGTATTTGGACTAGAATGGATTCAGCAAAACAGAAAAAGGATAGTCTGAGGAGAGTCTGAGGACAGCAGAGAATGTATGTGGCCCATGGGTCACAGCATTATATTAGGACATAAAAGAAACTCAGAAATTCATCAGTGTGGGTTCAGCAGAAGAGAATCAGCATTGCAGACGCCATGGGCTGAGAAAGGTGAGTATTTTCTCCAAATTAGCTTGAAATATTGGCCAGGATATGCTTATGACTCCTAAGTGCCAATAGCAGGCATCTTGCAGACCTTCATAGGATACGAGAACTTAGAGGTCTGGGCAGAAGAGTACTTCATAACCAGAATGTTATGTTGCTAGTGAGTGCTTGCTAGGGAGTTTATCATAAATATCCACTGCTTATTATATAATTTCATTAGTTATCTTTTCAGATGGAAGTAAAGAGACACAGATAGATAGATAGATAGATAGATACATACATACATACATACATACATACATAGATGATAGGCACATCCATCCATCCATCCATCTGTCCATCCATGCATCCACTGCCACAAAACTTATGATTATCACTCATTATTCTGTTGCTATAATTGCCTGTAGTCATTGTCTAGGTTTGGTTGCTGTATTGCTGACTTGTAGTTATATTTGCTGTGCTTTCACTTAGTGGGATTTTTATACCAGTCAGTGAAAGGTATTAAAATCATCACCTTCTGAATATTGTGGATCCCTGTGGTTGTACTTCTACCCACTAAATAATTTGTATTAGTTTTCTAATATATGCAGTTGCATCTCCAGAAAATTTTTAAAAAAAGGAGTAGGATACTGATATGTAATTGTCCATGTTGCTAACCTGTTAGCCTGGTTTCTTATACATTTAGTCCAGGAGAACTGGCAAAAGTACTAAATTACCATGATAGCTAGCATGTCTGGAAATGCTTTAAAGGGTAACGTGTTGGAAGCTGTTCCAAGTCAGCTAGTTGAACATCACCAACATGTTTTGGCTGCAGGGGAGTTTGTTTGCATGAACACAAACTGCACTATGTCTGTTGGCTTTGTGAATGAAGCATCAAAGCCATTTCATCTTATATAACACTCACCCACACCCCGATATGTTTTTCCTACTCATGTCTGTGAAACTTTTGTATAGAGTTCTACAGCTTGTAGTGGGACTTCTTTTTTTTATTTCTACAGTTTTGCAAAATGAAACTTTGTCAAAAGTTCTGTTGAACAAAGCAGTGCTTATAGCATTTGAATTTATGTATAAACACTTGTTGAAATCCTACAAAACTTAGTAGAGCATGACAGGTTCTTACAAGGCTATGGATGAACTTATAACCTAAATTCTAAATCCCATTCAGCATGTACCAAGAGCCATAAACAGAATAATTTGTCTTTTTTCTTTATAATTAAATTATATAACAGTATATTATGAGATTTTATATTGCCCTTTACAGAGAACATACTCTCAATTTTTACACCCTTTTTATTTAGAACATTTTTTAATTTATTTCTCATTCTGTATTTTTAATAAAAAGCAGAAAAAAGTATGCAAAATATAAGATATTGAGCTCTCCTTTCAAGCACAGACTGTTTACTCTTGAATTAGTAGAAAAAAGCCCTTTGTCAGCGTATTTGATTTTGAGTTTATATGAATTTGAGTCATTAAGCTTAAGTCTAGACTCAAAATTACTCTTTTTTCCTGTCATCTGGTTTTAATTGGATCATAATTTTATGTCTTCACAGAATGACTCTCATATGTTACTAGTATTTTAGCAAAAAATGTATACATGATTTTCCTCTCCCACTTCCTATATCATTTTCTCAAAGACTTAAAGAACAATATAGCACTTTAAGGACTATTTCTCTCTTCTTCTGATTCTCAGACTAATTTCCAAAATGAGGGGAGGAAGTCCCTCTTATCTCTTTTCAAACCTAATTGTTGCCTTGTGGGATGTCATCAAAGCAGGAAACGTGAAAAAAAGATCTGCAAGGTAATGCCCTCAGGGCTTCTGTGGATGCTCACTTCAACCAACAAACGTTTGGAAATGCATTGGAGGGTCAGATGTGTTAGTCTTTGAAAATCCGTGCCTAAATGGAATATACCATAGTGAAAATACAGGGAGCTGCAGCATTTCCTCCTCTCAGGAAGCAGCGTTCCAGGTCAGCAGCCATGTTGACAGCAGCTGTTCCTGCCGTGCCTGAGCCCTCCTCGATCTCCTTAAGGAGGGCAGTGGTCATGTCTGTGCTAAGTCAGATCTCTGTATTCATCCAAGCAGCTATTCCTCCTTTCATGCTCTCCATCACAACAACACTCAACATACAGCCAAGACACTCTGATTTTATGGTTCTATGTTATAATGGAATATGCAAAACTGGGAAAAATACAGTACTGCTACTGAAAGCATTCATAATTCCTGCCAGAGAAATAGGCATACATCATGATCTATCTAAATGACAATAAAAACATTAGATCTATAGCTAAATTATAAACAATAATAATACAGAATAAATAAGAGTGTAAGATAATATTTTTTGCCACCTCTTCTTTTTTTCTCTGAAATGAAGAGGTAAGATCAGGACATATTATCTACATGAAAGCTGCAAGCATAAGCACTTAGTACTTCATTACTACTTAATGGAAACTACTACTCAATGAAAACTAAGATTCTAAGTCATAATAACAATAAAAAAGAAAATCCTAGAGTTGAGGGTTCAAAAAAAAAGAAATTAATAAAAACATACATCATGGAAAATATACTGTCAAGAGGTTGCTCCTTGTTTAGTCAAAATTAAGGTGGACTTTACGCAGTACTCACATAAACAAAACACAGTCTGTGTTTCAAGAGAGTAAATATTGTCATTCTTAATTTTTCGTCAAAAATGAACTGCCTAAATAAACAGGGAAACAAATACTGTTAAAATGTGGTTGTGGAATTTACTTTGTATCAGTTCTTTCATTCCTTTACATTTATTTAAAAATTCATTCTGAAACTAGCCCTGCTTTCCATTGTCTCTCTAAAGGCTCAGTGAAAACGTGTCACTGCCAACTGCTGCTGCACCTGATGTTTTATTTTGCCAGCTCTCTCCAAAAACCTTGAGACATGAGCTTGTTCATGAGGCAAGCTTTTGCTACTAACCTAATGCAAAGCGTCCAGTGGTGCCATTTAGTCGGCATAAGATTGATCCTTTAACCACTGCACATGGTTAAAATTTGCAATGATGTTAACTGGGGTTCAATGTATATATTAACAGGAGGCTGGAGGACTCATTGGATTCCTTTCTGCTATATTCAAAATCACCATAGGTGTTATTTATACCACTTCTGTTCTTAGTGCATTTGCCAAGAAAGAAAAATCAGTCCAACACAGTTGTCATCTAAAAATAAACACCAATGAGATCTTCTTCCTGTGGGCTGTAAGGTCATTCTGTAGCTCAGCATGGTTCATTGATCTCTTCTACCCCCTGTGCCTTTCCAGATTTATTGGAAATCTGTTCAAAGGAGAATATATCTTACCGCTTGCTACTCTAGGAACTGCTGCTAAACGCTGAGTAAAAGATTCTTTTCTATTCTCTTTATTCCTTGTCATTAGGGACAAGAACGGAGGAAAATCTTCCCAAGTCTCTCAGACATCAGCTGAAAAGAGATGAGCTGGGAATACAGTTTGAATACCCTCTGCTGCTCTTCCTTTGGACAAGTTCACTAGGTTCAGAAAATACCTTGGGAGCCCTTCATGTCAGTGTGCGTTTATATTGCTTCTGTCATTAGTGTGAAGAGCTTCAAAGTAATCTAAGTCAATGATCTGATTACTAATAAAGAGCAGCACCGGGTACAGGTCAGATGTGTGCTTTGTATTTCCCTTCCTTTTAATATTTTACAGTATTAAACAGTAGTGTGAAGAGAGAAATCTTTCTACTAGCAAGAGATATACCTATATAGCTGTATAGTTCCCAACAACCTAATCACATCATGTATTTCATGCAGTTCAAGCATTCATGTAAAACATATGTAACTCATTAGAAAAAATGGAGTTTCATCCACATTCACTCAGGTTATGTCCCCTCTTCACTGCAAATCTTGAAAAAATGGGAAAATGCGAACACAAGTGCTGGGAGTTTTACTAGGAGCTCAGCAGCTGGAATGTAATCACTGAGGTTTGATTAATTTGTTGTCCTTTATCTTTTTTCTTTCTTTAAAATATAGTGTTTTAGCAAGACTAATGTACATGCATTCAAGCCAGCAGTATGTGCTGGATTAATAAGTAGTTTATGACCAGTAGGATCCTGGGCTCTGTGGAGCTCCACTGAAACAAAGGGCTCACCTTTGGGGTACCCCTAGAAAATAGTGTGCAAAAAGGGAGAGAGGCTTAGTGTATCAAGAAAAAGAAAGATGAAACACTTGAATTCCTTTGATTCCTGCTGCAGAGGCACATCTGACAAAACAAATTTGTGTCAGGCTTTTTGCAAAGCGTTATCTTCTGCTTTCCCCTACTGCTGGGCCAGGCAGCTGCATGCCCCTTCCCCATCTGTGCCTCGTTTATCTCTTCCCTCTCTTCTATATTCTTCTTCATCTTGAACATTCACCAGTTTTTGGCCTAGTTTCTTTCCTTCCAAGCATATAATGGTGGAATAGAAAGGTTGTGCTCTGAGTCCTAATAATATAATACTCTTACTCACCCAGTAAATTTGAGAGGAAACTCTCTTTAAACAATTATCTAATGTGTATAATATTAACAGTATTTTTTTTTCTCTATCTCATCTTACTTCTTCATCCCAAAGGTGAAGTGATATTGAAGAGGCAAGAGAGTTCAGAAAAGGAATATTTCTCTTTGACTAGACATTCAAACACCTCCGTATCTATCACCCCTCTCATTCTCCACACATCTCTGCCTTCATGACTCCTTTAGCCTCCACCCAACAGATTCCTTTGTTCTTTTCCCTCAAACAAACATGCAGCGCATATTGTGAACCTTGGCTGAATGAACACAGTGGCATTTGCAAAGTGGCTTTAAGTCCAGGGATGAAAGGCGTTGTTTCAGCCCAACAGAATGACATACAAGAAACTCAGCTGTTATACTTGAATGCTGCTACTAGGAAGATGTTCTCTGTGAATTTATCTTTAAAAATTTCAAGGTCTTTTGCCTACTATCACTGCTACATAAGCAAACCACCAGTAGTAACAGCTGCAATATCAATAACAAATGTTTACCAAAGGGAGAGAGTGATTCAGCACAGAGCCCAGCCTGACCACAGCTATGACACCCGACCACTCCCTCTGTTTGAAACTGGCATTACCTGAACCCTCCTTCTGGCTCAGAACTGGAACCACCCCACTGCTCCCTCTGCCATGCTTACTCAAAGGGAAGGTAGCAGCTGGCACCCTTTAATAGTCCTACATGTCCTGTGCATATGTCCTATGGAGAATGGAGACTGACTATGGCCTGAAAAAAGCCACACCATCACTGAGTGCTGCTGTGCCAGACATGCTGGAACTTCAGGATGAACAAAGCAGCAAAATGTCATTGTTAATGCATTTTTCTCCATTCCTTTAGCAGCAGAATGCAGGCAGTTCATGTTCACCTGGAGGGGCGTCCAGTACACCTAGAACCAACTGGCCTAGGGTGGAATTACAGCCTCAGTATTTGCCAGAGACTGATCCATACTGCACTGGAAAATGGAGAGGCTCCATGACACTTGCAATATATTGATGATGTTGTCATGTGGGGACAACAGAACAGAGGAAGCTTCTAGAAAGGGACGAAGATAATCCAAATCCTCCTGTAGGCCAGTTTTGCCATAAAACAAAGTGAGGTCAAGGGACGTGCCTGGGAAATTCAGTTTTTAGGAGCAAAACAGCAAGATGGACATAATCAGATTCCAATGGATGGGGTCAATAAAATAGCAGCTGTGTTGCCACCAACTAGCAAGAAGAAAGCACACACTTCTTTTAGGTACTGTGAGTTTTTGGGGATGCATATTCTAGATTATAGTCAGATTGTAAATGGACTCTATCAAATGACATGGAAGAAGAATGATTTCAAGTGGGGTCCTGAAAAACAAGTTTTTGAAAAAAATTAAACAGGAGATTATTCATTCAGTAGCCCTTGGGCTAGTGAAAACATGGTAAGACGTAAAAAATGTGTTCTACAGTACACAGAGTGGATAATGGTCCTTTCTGGAGACTCTGACAAAAAGTTCATAGGGAGGAGACTTGAACCCCTGGGATCATCTGAATTGAGATTTCAACGTGGTACAGCTGACTTACAGTACTCAAACTCCACTCAGCCCCCACTTGAATGATGTGGTTTAGGAATTGTACTCCCCAGTTCATTGCCCCCACTAAAACCCTCCAAATCACACACCATTCTCTCTTGCTTCCCCACTTTCCTCTTCCCCTCACTACTGTGCTGCGATGGAGAGGGGAATTGGAGACACAAAGGCCAAAGACCAAGGGTTGAGCTTAAAAAAATTACTGGAAACAACGAAGAAATAAGAAAACAGACAGTAACAATACAAATGATAGAGGGTACAAAAAAAAAAATTATTCACACCGAAAAGAAATCCCAGTAACAGACAGTACCAAAGAGTTCCCTCCACCACATTTACTCAGCTAGAAGAGAGATCCTTTTACCCAGCCCTGGCAAAGATGTGAGGTGGTGTAAAATAACCTCTGTGTCCTAGTCATGTCCCATCCTGCCTACTGCATAAAATTAACCTTGTCTTGTCTAGAACCATGACACTGAGGAACTACAGGTACCTCTGAAGTTTTAATCAATTCACAAATGTAGGAAGAAAATAGCCCATAATATTGTTGTTCCCAAAGGTGCATTTTTTTTTTCTGTCCTTACATATACAAATAAAAATTAGACCTACAAATCTCAGGATTATAGTCTTTCACTTAAAAATCATGTGCAAAAGAAAAAGGCCACCTACAAAAGATGCTGAGGATCTGTAACATTTTTACAGTTAATGCTTTTATCCAGACATGACTGAACTTCATGCCCTCTCCAAGCTCTTCCCATCTGCTCAGTGAAACATAGGCTAAGAAAACATGTCACTACGGTAAATTGATCTTGAACTTTCCTGCCTCACATTTATGTCTCCTAAAAAATTCTTAAAGCTGTAACTAGAGCAGTGATATACTCAGGTAAGAAACAACATTGAGTTAGGCAGCCAAAATCTGGTCATTTTCTCTTTAGTGTGAAACTGACACCATTTCACTGAAGATAAAGGTGTAAGTCCTGATTTATTTGGCCAACAGCATTTCTAATTTATGGCCTGAATAGATTGGCTTAGGTTCTCTTTGAGCTAGAGTAAATAAGTAACATATAATATCCTCCAAACCAATGAAATTGGGACAGGTCTAAGTGCTATGCTTTGCTTCTGAGTACAGAAAATACAAGTTTATTGTGCATGAGGGATCTTTTATTTTACCATAATTGCTGAAAATATAAAGGGAACTAAATATACCCACACAAAAATTACCTCCAGAAGCACATTTAAATAAGACTTACACATGACAGTTAGAGGGAAAGAGCAAGAACAGAAAGTGTCTGCTCTGATTTACTGTAAATCTCTCCCTGGGTGATTTTGATGACTCAAGACCTGAGAAGCTTAGAAGAATATATATGACAGAGTCAGACACTGTTAACTCTATGAATACAAACAATAAATACTGTATCCCTCACTAGGAAAGAAAATTATAGTATCTTGAGCTCTGAAAGAATAACAACAGCACCATAAGAATATTATATTTCATAAGCACTTGCAATTAAGAATCAAAAGGAGAAAAGAAAATGCCCCAAGTCTCTTTTTTTAATAGATTTTATATTTATGAATAACAAAATTAGCAAGCATGCCTGGGTTCAAATAGTACTGTAAATATTATTTATCAGGAAAATGACTGAAATATTTTAACACAAAAATTTTCACAGTACAATTTGTTACTCTAGAAAAAGCAGTAAGTCTTTAGCTGCTGTAATTGCTTCTGTATATTTGAATATCTCTCTATACATTAAAAAAAAAAAAAAAAAAAAAAAAAAAAAAAAAAAAAAAAAAAAAAAAAAAAAAAAAAAAAAAAAAAGGAACCGTCCTATTTCTCTATTCTGTCCTCACTTCACATTTAAACCAGTCCATCTCTAGACACAAATATAGATCTTAAAGCCTATTTATGTGATTAAATATAAACACTGGAAAAAATCTGCCAAAGCCTAACTATGATAGAATCTGCCTGTTCCAAATCCCTTTGATAAATTTTGACCAAATCATTCTCATAAACATTCTGGTTTTAAGTGATTTGTACTCGGTTGATTCTCTTTGGGGTTTTCTTTGCTTATTCTGGGTAAGGTGAAGTTTTCAGTAAAATCAAAAAGTCCCTTTCCATAGATGAAGATAGTTTCTTTTAAATACCACAAAGAAAAAAATTTAGATTAACTGCTTAGATTAAAAAATAGTTTAAAATTTGTGGTAGTGTTCTTCACTTTGTATCTAATATCCAGAAGACCTTTGTTCTGCTGTCTTACCTTGCCTTGGTACTGGTTGCCTAGTGGTGATTTTGAGAATGCTACTTTGGGCTACCTGCTCAGTAGTAAATTAAAACTCCCCAGGATCATTTTCTGCCAAGGAAGCCAACTAGAATAAACCATATCTTTACTATTTAATTCTTTTAACTGTCAAAACATGCAAGACCTCCTGACTAATGGATCAAAGCCTGTGCTGACTCCTGAACTGTGAGTGAGATAGGTTTGAAAGCAGTCTGTCCTTTCTCGTAGAAGATTGGGTTTACTATTATGTTGGAGCCCTGTTCAGTTCATCTGTTTAGGTGTAGCTTTTACCTCTTTCTTCTACAGTTGCCCCACCTGCAAGAAGAGGAACATGATGCCTGCTTCTCCTAACTCACACTTTGCAACCTCTAAAGGAAAGCATTAGCTATGTCCCTTAATAAAGAAAATGAACTGTTAGAAGATACAATACAGACTTACTCCACTTTTAATCACTGTAAATCTCCCAATATGACATCCACAGAAACCCCTTTATGTCATAACTAAAATGAAAATATGCTGAGGGAACCATAGCACTGACTTTCTATAATGTCTATTAAATGTGTACTAAATGCTTTTTTGAGATATAATCCCAAGAAATTTAAGGTCAGAGTGCTGGAAGTTTTCTCATAGTTTTAAATATTATTTTATTACTAAAACTGAAATTGCTACATATTTAATGTTACCTAATATACTGAATAAGAAGATTCAATTCAGCAATATGTTCTTGCCACTGGCTTGTAAGGTGTCCTGTTTAAGTTAAGAAAGTTTAACAGGAGTTATAGAAGGCAACCATTTTGTAATCAGTGTCGTGGTGATGCAGGGCTATACATTTCTTTTAAAGTTTCAATGTGCAACCTCTATTGTCTATAAAAGACAGCTACTAGCACCGTGTCTTGTTATTTGGTTTGCCTTCTAATGAGTGGTATTTCAGTGCGTGTTTGTGTTCTAGTGAACTGGAAAAAAGAGTTTTCTCAGAGAAATGGAAAATGTTGTTATGCAAAATAATGTCTGAGGTATTTTTCAAAAATTTTAGGAGTCAAAGTTGAGAATTAATGAGTGCCTTGAGTTGAGCAAAGAGTAGGAGATTATATGGAAGTTGAGACCTGCTTTGGTTCACTGTTAATTTCCTGATGTTCAAATAATTTCCTTTAATAAAGAAAGTATAACTTATTATTATTATTATTGTTTCTATCATTCCTTTCCACCAAGAATCTTTGGTCTGTAATTATAAAACCAACCAAACAAAAAATCCCAGTGTCTGTTTATTTTCTCTGAGTGTTTATAGTGTAAGGTCCTGATCTTACATGTGTGAATAATTTTAAGTGGATGAGCAGAATTAAAATGTTTGCAGAAGTATTTATAGGAATAAGGCTTAAATCCAGTTGGTACTCACTGTTTGTGCTCTTTTCTGACGCAGGACTTGCCTTTGTTGCTTCAGATCTCTTAGTTCATGAGAAACCATTCTGAAGTTAGAGCATGTCTTTAATGTTGGTAGATAGAAAGTGGAAGTTTAGATCCTTAGAAAAGACAAGAAACCTGACATGTGCCATCAAGGACATTTTCTATCTTTATTAGTAGAGAAGGCAGGTAAAAATCTTAGGTAAGACTTCCATGTCTACACAGACACCATGAAGAACAGGACTTCGTGGTTAGGTGCCAAGGAACAAAACTTCATGGGAATAAATTTTGAAAGGTATTTAAATAAAGATTTTGGTCTCCTAATCTTCTAGAAATACTATGAAAACAGACATCTTATAGAGTCTTGAGTCTGAGATGTATATGGTGGAAGAAGAAAGGTGTTGTCAACCACAGTGGACTTTCACTTAAGTCAAACAGCTCCCTGTTCTTTCCCTCTCCTGGCACCCCAGTCTGCAGAAGACAGGGGAAAAGCAATAGCCCTGACACAGGACATACTGAGGGTGAAATCCCTAAGAGAAACTCTGTGAGTTGTCTACTTCTTTAAGAAGGGCAGAAGGGCAGAGGGAAGAGCATGGAGTATAGTGTGGGGAAAGGGAGAGAGTGATAATAAATTGCCTGCCTGCAAAGAAAATAGATGCCCATTGAGCCTTTTGTCTGTCTCTTAATCCCCAAGGTACTAGATGCATGTGGTGATGTGCTAATCTTGAGTATCTCTGGACCTTTCTTCCCATGCAAGCAGCTGGTAGGCAGACATCTGCACTGTGAGTTTACTGTGTGAGATGATTCTCTCACCACCCCCCCAAACTTGATCAGCGCTCTCTCTGATGGATGAAGCCTAGTGTGAGTATATTCAGGGATGCCTGCAGAGCTTCCCTTCCCCAGGAAAGGCAGGGTTACTCTGAGAAGTTTGGATCATGACAGTTTTTCAGATATTCCCACAGAAGGAAGCGAACATATGACTAATAACAAATGGCCTTGTTAATAGCATAGTTCTGGCAAGCATGTCTGTGAGAAATATGGTACCAAAAGTTAAGCTGCCTTGAACTGTGCCAGGAAACAAGGATTCAGGGTGGAAAAAAACATATTTTCAAATTGAGAGACTGCCAGGTTATTTCTGACATGACTATCTTCACTCTGCTTCTTCGATGACATCCATGTGGCTCCAAAGAAGCCTCCCCCAAAAGAAAAAAGTGCCAATCTCATCCATTTTTCCTGATATTTAAATTTCCACCTTGCTTAAATCGGAAACAGACCTGAACACCAAGTCAGGAGTGAGCAGGGCTATATAGAGTCTGAAGAGCACCATCAACATCCTGCTACAAGGTGGATGATTCTGCACTGGGTCTGGCTGTGATGGAGCTAACTTTTATTATAGCAGCCTGTATGATGCTGTGTTTTAGGTTTGCCACTAACACAGTGGTGATAATACATCAGTGTTCTGGCTGCTGCTGAGCAGTATATGTGCAGCATCAAGGCTTTCTATTTAACTCATTCTGCCCTCTGCAGAGGGTAGGTTGGGTCTGGGCAAGAATCTGGGAAGAAACACAGCTGCTACAGCTGACCTTAACTGGCCAAAGTGGTAATTTATACCATGTAGTGCCATGCTCATCAATAAAAAAGTGCTTGCATACTTGTCTGAACATTGGTCTACTTGTGGGACTGGTGAATGATTGCCTCTGCATGCCTTGCATGGGGTTTCTTCCCTTTTTCCTTAATTGATTAAAATTTCCCACAACCCCACAAGCTTTCTCTCTTTTTGTTCTTATTTTCTCCTTATCTTTCTGAGGACAGGGAGCAAGTGGCTGTGTTGGTGCTTAGATACTGGCTAGGATCAAACAACCACAGGTCTCACGACCTTTGCTTAGTCACAGTGTTTCTGGCCTGGAGTGACATATATTTTCTCTGCTTGCACTGTGCCATACCTCCAGTCTTGTATGGCATGCCAAAGCTCTGACTCAGAGATGGGAAAAGACAAAGAAAAATTAATCCTCCAGGATCACTGGGAGAATGTGACTAGGCATAGTCTCAAGAATATTTTGTCAGATAAACATCTATTTGGCTTTTCTACATCTTGTTGTTTATATGTCCTTACACACTGACTGAGTACCATTTCTGGGCTCTGAAGGTCAGTGAGGGATCTGTATTATGTGATATCTGCTGGTAAGGCAAAAGAGGGCTGCTTTACACTACTGCAGCACTTACATCCATTTCACTGGAATAATTTGGATCAGTGGCATTTCTCAGACACTGCATGCAATTTTTACTCTCTGGTTCAGTCCACTTGTTTGTACTCTTCCATCATCACTGTGTGCTGCTCAGCACAGCACTGGCTAGGCCTCTAAAAGCCTGGAGTCAGCAGCTGTCAGTTTACGGTGTCAAGTTCTCCTTTCACTTCCTTCAACTGGTGCTGTGGAAGCAAATACTGCAGCCTCACTCCCCTTGCTTGCCAGGCAGCTGTAGCCCTTCCTAGATTCCAGAGGATGAATCCATTACTAATATTTATCAGTCCTCAGTTATCTGATCTTACTGTTACATATACTAATAAAATATGGCTCAGAGGTGACAGTCCATATAGCACCATCACACTGAGGGTTTAGCTTCAAGGAAATGTGATTCTGCATCACACTAACACAGCTGGACACTGCTTAAGCCCTGTGACCCTCATCAGAGAGAGCAAGATTGAGCTTTCCTTTCCTTTTTTTTTTTTTTAGATGTGTTAACCTCGAATAAACTGTTTCCACAGAAATTCCTTTCCCCTCTCTGGAAAAGAATATAATCCCACCACAAAAAAAAAAAAAAAAAAAAAAAAAAAAAAAAAAAAAAAAAAAAAAAAAAATTCAAGTACCTTCAAGTACCTATCACAGCATTTTATAACTTAGGTTGTACTGTACATTACTGGAGCTACTGACCGGCAGCAGTCTAATGGCACAGAAATGAATTAGAAAACAAATAGCTTTCAGTGCAGCTTTTCCCCTGGTTAGGAAGGGTAGCATTGCTAATGGATGGTCATGGATGGGTCCAAAGACATGGAGGTGAGGGAGATAATTACATATAACTTCCTCCCACTCCAAACCTGCAGATTTCAATGGCATATGTGACTATGGTTCTGAGCTTTGATGCAGAGGAAAAGAATGTAGTCAAATGTATGTTGAAATGCAGCGGAGTACCACTATTTAAAAGATACAAATAATTTTTGTAAATGGAAGAGTGAGCAGAATGATGTTTTTTCCCTTATTTTTTTTAGTCTTTGGCAATTTGCCCTCTCCTTTTAAGGAAATTCTTTGTCACTCTAAATGTGAAATCAATGTCACAGGTGCATGATTCTTTGTTTTCCCTGTAACAGTGAATATTGCTTTCAAGCAGATGCTATATTTTAATAAAAAAGTATTTTGCACTAAATTTTAATATAATAGAAATGGACATATTGTTGCATGCTTTCAACTGTAATAAAATAGATTCATTATAATACAAGAAGGATTTTGAGTTTGAAAATATGTTTTTTTCAGAATATTTAATCAAAAAGAACATATCATTTCTCTATATAAATTGATAGAAAAGGGATGCAATCACCGTGAGAATGCACATCCATTAACAGGACCAGAAAAGGAAGGATTGTGATGAATATGTTTGTGATTTTCACATCTCATAGATAAATTCTATCAACCAGAAATGAAAGCTATTTTTCTCTTTAAAAAAATGAATACAAGTTTACATGAACTGTATGGTAGGTCCTTGCAATCAAGGACTTCCCTCCCTAGCAATACCTCATAAGGTAATTGGAGTATTATATACTCTTCTTGCTTACAACTAAATCTGATACAAACAAACACTAGAGACTGAGATGTGGCAAAAGTAAATTAACGGGGATAGACACTGAATAAAGGGATTGGGGGTTTTATAGCAAAAAGAGAGCTGGAGCTTAATGAAGGCTGAGTTCTGTTCCTGATTTGTCTGCAGAGGGTCTGTGCATTTTTAGATCATAAGGAAGCATTTCTAAGTGAAGATGTGCACTTATTTAGCTGTCTCTGTGACTCTTATCTAAAGGTGATGTGGCATCATGTAGTTCAGGCCAGTCAAACTGAAACAACCATGTGTTTTCAAAGTCTTCGGTGCAGTTACAGAGGGAAGGTGCAAAGCGCATGCTTACTAGATTACTTGTAAATTACTTTATTGATGCCTACTTTTTAGTCCTCAAGCTACTTTAATTTTGTGTAGTGATCCATTTTCCATAGTAAAGTTAATGAGAGATACAATGGCCTCTACAATCATGATATAAATTGGAAACAATGGAAGTCATTAACAGCAAATTCTGTGGATGCCAAATATTTGCATGGATTCAGAGGGCAATTAAATACATTCACAGAAGACAAATCCATCAGGAGCTATCAAGGAGAAAGATTAGGTCCTGAGTTTAGAATTCCCTGCACCCTGCTACAGCCTGGGCTTGCATTACTAAGAATTATTACTTATTTATTCTTCCTCTGCTAGACATTGTTAGGAAATGGGTTGATGGGTGTGGACTCAGCCTAATATGACCATTTTGATGATTTTAAGTACTGAATGACTTCCCATCATGCCAAAATGATTAACTACATATATTTTTGGAATGGCAGTGAGAAAATAATCAGATTAAGAATATAGTAACTAAACCAGTGGTTTTCTCTGGGTTGTTTCTGTTTTCACACAAACTAGATGACTGCAGCTTACTACTTCCTATTGGTATATCTTTCAAAGAAACTGTGATAACCTAATGGTCATATCAGTCTCATTGTATAACATATAATGCAAGAAATGAACAAAATCTCCCTTTAAAAAGTGCAGCTATTGTAGAATGCTTCCTTTATTATTCTGAAAGAAGATATGGAAATGATTGTTCTCATTGCTTACTCTTTTTTAGAAATAACTGTAACAGCCAACTTCAGTAACATATTGTGCTGAATTGTAATTATCATGGGTGTGGTATAAGGCTTCAGCTATATGGATACAGAAATAAATTTCCAGTTTTAGGAAGTCTATATAGCTTGCTGCAATTTCAAATGGCAAATAGATTTAGGGTTTTTTTAAATGTTATACTAAAAATCCTCTCTCTGCACAATTTTTCCTTTTCTCAAAATAGTTTTCCCCCCTTTGATTTCAAACTCCAAACTTCTGTGACTCAATGTTTACACAAATAATCCACACTTAGACCCAGCATAGCAAAGACTGAAGACGTGGCTGTCCACAGCTTTATCCAATACCAAAAGTTATTTCAATGAAAATGGAGTACAAAATTCATTCCCACACTTCACAACTAGGTCTTTCAGAGATTGCAGCTTTTGAACAAAAGTATTATAAAACACAGAAGGAATCCCTTGAGTTTTGATATTTGACGAAATTGTCTCTCGTGTAAGAGAAATTCTCATCTGAACCAAAGGATTGAAAATGTTCCTCACATTGCTCTGTAAGTTTATAACTGTTTATTACATTCCATTTATGTAACACATAAAGCCAAATGCATATAAAATTCACTGCAAGTTGCTGACTCCCATAGTCTGGCAGAGATGTGGCTGCCACTGTGCCATGGTGCCAAGTGCAACCAGCAGCCAGACCGGGCCATGAATGTGTCCTGGATAAGCATACACTCACATGTGTACTCTTCCACAACACATATGTACATACTTACATGACTGGCCACACAAATTAGCAAAGACAGAAGCACTCACACAAATACAGGTGGCACAGACAGCCTTTGTGTTTCCACATCCAATGGCTCAGGATGAAGGTCTGTTAGTGGGCAATTTATCCACACGGCATGGGTCTCTCCTTTAGATACCCAGTCTACACATTACCCAGGCCCTGGATTCCCTGATTTCCCAGTTTCTTTATACACATAAACACAAGATGCTGGCCAGTCTGACCCCCAGCATTTTGCAGTCTCCCCTGTTGCTGGCTAGGTCACCTGTATCCTCTCAGACCACTCAGGTCTCTACAACTGCCCCAAGCTGCTGTTGCACTCAGCAGTTAGTGCAAGTGGATGTTGGTGAACACATTCCAGCAGGTACCCCTCCAGCCTCTCAAGTTGCTGGCACAGGAGATATGTGGTCCCTCTCACCTGCACTCCGCAGTTCTGTTTGCTGACATTCGGGTCTCCATGTACATATATGCATATTGAAAATAAAGTCTTACTCAGAAAATAGTAGAAGAATAGAACTTAATGTGAGTACAGTACAGATCAAGGCGACCAGACATAGTGAAAGGCCAATGACGCATGTTGACCAGCAGCCTGATGATAGGTACCTGGCCCTTTTTATCTCTTTGTCTCTGTTTTCCAATTCTTGTTACTTCATAAGCTACCCAGAACCCTCTCTTGCCTTTCCTTTGGTTTGTACTTTAATTATCTCATGATAGTCTTTTACAATCCAAATGCTCCCCCCTACATCCCACGCCAAATCCCCTACCTCCATGGACAGTATCCACTGTCAATCTGTAAGGAGGCCTGAAGACCATCTCCTGTTCACTGATGGATCTCAGTCACTGCCTAATGGATTGACACTCTCCTGAGATGCCTTGTGAGGGGCTGACCTGGAGGAGCTCATCCTCCTGCTTGCTTTTGTATCTCTGGGCTTCTAAAAGTGTGTGGACCTTATCTTCATAAAACCTATCACTGTACAAATCCATCTGAACTAGGTTTTGTCTGTTCCTTTTGTAGGTGTATTGTGACTATACAGCGTCACAGGATGGGTTGGGTGGGGATAAAGGCACATCTGCAAGCCTCATGGGGTCATGTTTCAGTAAGCTGTTGCTTTTTGAGCAATCTGTGTTCGGAGAGGAACCAGAAGTAAAATTGTTCTGTTTACTTATCCATGACATCTTCCTTGCACCTAAACTTTGTAATTCCTGTTCCTGAATTTAGTGGGGATGTTGGTTATATGGAATGAAGTCATACCCCTTGAGAGTCTCAAAAGAGAGATCATTTCTTCTGCCCAATTAAGTTGTTTAATCTTCTTTTTGCAGGTCTAACTCTTAGCTGGAATTGAAGGAAGAATGATACAGAATTGGAGGATACAGTCACCTAGGGCATGTCACCATCGAGTCTCTGTCTCTTCTCACATAAGAGTAGTTGCAGGGAAATGGAAACAATTTACAGCATCTTAAGGCAGCTATCTAAACCAGGCCAGGCTAATTACAGACTGAAATGGCCAATATCTCTCCACTGATAAAGGCAATCTAGGGTGACAAACTCAGATGTAAACACTGTAGGCATCATTTAATCTGATGAGTCTCACCTTAGACTCAATAGTTAGATGTGTAATACGAGAACTGGAAGATGTTATACAAAAAATTGAAGGAAGTCACACGCCTTTCAGCATGTGTAATATATATATATAACATGAGAACTGATGATCTAGAAGGTAGAGCATATCTCTTTTGACATTTCCTTTATGAAATTAAAGGACCAGTAAGATCAGTAGGTGTTTAATTCAAACATGTTTGCATTATCTTTACCGCAGCAAGAGCTTAAGCCAGAAAACTTCAATCCAGAATTTTCAAGGGGAAAAGTTTGAGTTTTTTGAAAGTTTGTACTTTTTTTTCTTCCAGTTTTTAGAGGATTCATTAATTAAAAATTATAAAGATAAGCTCAGAACAAAACATAATAAAATATTAGCTTGGTAGAGGTAAAAAACCCCACATTTTGTTTTCAGGAACAGTATTCCTTACCACTAAGCTACTAACTCATGTCTTGCTTCTATCGCATGGCAAGTCAGGCCTGACCTGATAAAGGCAAAGTTCGGAGGAGTTAGGTAAAAGGTAATGTGTGACTTAAGCATGGGTGAAAATTTTGGAGCTGTGCTCATAAATTCATGCTCAGTATTACTTCAGGTACCTCCTTTATTTGATATGGTTATTTAACTGCAGCTTACTTAAAGGATTTTTTTTTTTGGTGCTGTGTTAGCAGTGGCTTCATGCACAATTTTTTTTTTGTTTTGTTTCTGTCCTTGGTATGCCTTACAAATTGTGCTCCATATTAGAGTTCTTGTCACAGTTCCTGTAAGACTGACTTGGCAGCTGCCAAGATGCAGTCAGAGGTGAGCTCCATGATAGGGAAGTACTTAAGCCCAGGTGACAGGCTGCACAGCAGCAGCAGCATGACATTTTATCTGAGATACAGACAATGCAGGCAGTAGCACATTGCATTTGATACACGCAAGGGACAGCTGTGGTAAGTGTGGCAATGTGCAAGCAAGTGCTTTGAAAGAATATGACAGGCAAAATATGACTTTTATTAAGAAATGGGGGAGAAAAAAGAATCTAATGGAAATTAAGCAAATGGATTCTATACGTTGAGATTAATTTCATCCTACCTTAAATAAGTTACATGCATACTGTAATGAACAGCATTTAAAAATACTTTTCACATAAGCAGTCTAGACTTTGAAAAGGTTTGAGTCTCCCTGCCTGACGTGTATTAAATACGACCTTGTTCTATAAGTGGTACCACCAGTGCCACTGACATGAATAAAAGTGGCAGTAGTAGGTTTCTGTTTGACAGAAGCAAAACCAGACATCAGTCATCCATTTAGGTTTAAGTTTCTCTTCAGATATATTAATTTCTGTGTTGCTCATTATCCTCAGCAGGAAAATAAAAAACCGAATATTGAACAATGGTGAGATCCTTCTGGAAAGTTAGAAGTCATGTATTCAAGAGCACGTACTGCAACCTCAAATTGATTCATCATTGAATTTTATTTTCAAAGATATTGAAAGGAGGAAAATAAAGGGTAGAATGGTTCATTGAGATCCACCACTGGCAACTATCTTTCTACTTTTGTTGATCTTTTTTACAGATCAATCCTTATGTTGTCAGTGAGTGGTTACAAACCACAGAAGAGCCAGCAGTGGAGGTATGTTGGGTTTTTGCAGCACCAATATCTCCCACAGCTGTCAGGATTTTGGACAAAAATATTTCTGGAATGCATATGGAGAGAAAGCAAAGAGATATATGTGCTACGAGGCTTTTCTTTTTCTTCACAGTTATCTGGATTCATGAAATTTATTCTAAGCAGAGCTGTTAGACTTTTTCAGTTGGAGAGAAAAAAAATACAGAGGAAAAATTTCCTTTTGGCATATTTGCCTCTCATAACTGTGTTCTATAAGGTTTTGCATTTGATTATATTGTGGGTGAGATCCTTAATGAACACAAATCAATAAAGGTTAACTTAAAATAGGTACAATTATGCTGCTTAATAATTACAGCTCTTAAGATTTAGAAATTTGGAAATTTGGCCTTGTGACATAGTCAGAAACACTTTTTAAAAATTCTTTTAAATTACCAGTAAGTGAAAAGAAATCTGACTGCAGGATAAGGAGATGACATTTATGTACATAACTATCATTTGTTCTGAGTTTCTTTTTTAGAGATTGCATAGGTTTCTTTTTTTTCAGCCTGAGAACTAGTAGGCAGTAAACTCCAATTCTTCATTTTCCTGCCCAGTCACTCATTCCTTCAGGAGAAGGACGTCTCCAGAGCCCTCCTGCCTTGATCTGGAGCATGATAATTTCCCTGCTCTGATTTACAGGTACAGTGTAGCCCATCATGTAAAAAATGTGATAGGGTAGTTTTGAAGGAAAGAACTGTGTACATCACCAGCAAGAGATGAATAACAATGCTGCAGGTTCCCAGGAAACTCCAGCCTGGAAATTCTCACCGCCACGAATGATTGGGTACATCATCAGGTCCAAAGTAAAGGAAAAGGAAAATAAAGGGAAATGGCTTTCTGTAGGACAAAGGATTAGATAATTAGTTTTACTTATCTCTTTTGGATCTCAGTAGATATTCCAGTGAAGTAAAATTTATGGAGAATTTTTAGTTAACTGCTCTGACAGAGGGAATTGATTTCAGCAAATATGCCTAAGGCAACCTCCTGAAAGAGGCTGGGTTCTTTAACTGCTCCAGACAAGTACAAGTCTTATTCTCTGGAATTTTGCACTATTGGTAACACCAGATTATACCTTGGTAAGGAATAGGTGTTTGCTATTTATTGCCTTGCAGTTGCTTTTTTCCCTGTGATTTACTAGAATTAGGAAGAGAGAAAATGTTTGCTTGCAGGATGGATGGAAAGTGAAAATAGAAAGCAAGAAAGTGTGAAGAACAAAATTTAAAACTTTAGCAGGAGAAAATCCTTGAAACCAGCACAGCTACAGCAGTGAAATCAGTTAAAAACATATATATATATATAAAGAGCGTTCTAATTAAGAAACAGATGCAGACAGGAGGCAGAGTCATAAGTAATGAAACTGCTAAAGCTTGTAGGAAACTGTCGAGAAGCACCAAAAGAAAAAAGGCAGAACCTGGGATTCATTGAGTTAGAAGAAACTTAAGTGTCGATATACTAGGGGAAAAATATCCTGTAATATTTCTTATGAAGTGAAAATGTCATGGTTTTTTCAACAATAATGCAAAAAGAACTATTTAATAAGTATTTTTTTCCAGTCCTGTAATATAATAACACAAAATATTTTAAATTTCAACAGTAACTCAGTAGAATATTTAACAGCACCTTGTAAAGTGAGATATTTCAAAGAAGTAAGATTAATAACTTTAATCTAAAGCTATTAAAAGAGCTGAGCAAGTGTTTTTATGCGCCAATAATGTTGATTTTCAATAAGTCCTGGACATGAGAGAAGTTCCGAAGAACTGGAAGAATGCTAGTGTTTTATCAATATTTTAAAACAGAATGACCACATATTTTAGGCTTGAAATATATTACACAAAAATATGAAAACGATAATCTAGGATTTGAATGATTGCATTAGCCCTCTTTAATTCCTTTTTAATGTCAATCAGCATGGGGTTATAGAAATCATGTTGTATAAGCTAGCTTTTTATGTCATTATTATTTTAAACATGGCTGCTAAAAATAATGATTTTCCAGTGTACTTTGAATTTAGAGGGCTCATCTTTTATTTTAGAAAAAAAAAAAAGAACAAAACAAGCAAACCTAAAACAAACTAAAACATGACATATTACTTTACACTGACTCTAGCAAACTCAGTGTTTAAGAGGATGTTTTTACTAATGGCGTCCTACAGGCAATCAGTTCCTGCCCTACATATATTTGAATATTTGTAGTACTGATTGACACTAAGTAGAAATTCGGGTAAATTAAA
>VXBB01043978.1:653448-672523 GCA_013399915.1 Illadopsis cleaveri | reverse complement strand
AAGCAACATCAAAATCAAACAAAAGAGTCCAGGTGTCTTTACTTCTAACCATAAATTATCATCAGATAGTGGACATGCTATTCACAGTTCTTTGTTTTGACTTCAGAATCCTGAAAATGAAACACATTAATAAGGTTTTGATTTCAGTGTTATTATGTCTCCCAAAATCTCATGAGTTGTTTCAGGCTCAGAAGATAATTCCTATACAGCCCAAGCTCACAGTTCAGTTGGGTCTATGTTTCTACCACCTTAGTAGATTAAAACTCCCAATACTGGATAGACATTAAAATATTAACGTCATGTGAGAGTTAAAAAAATAGACTTTACAGATTAATAGAATTTAATAGATTTATCTGAGTCTTGCAAAGTAAGGAGGGATATATATAAATTAAGGTATTTATAATTAAACCTTTGAATAATGGTTAATAATTTGCTGTTTATCATGAAAATTAGAAATTGCAATAAATACTATTGTAATAATCCTGGAGAAAAAAAAATAAAACTCAGGTTATTTTTAAAGTGCATTTTTCCTGCTATAATTAGTTAAATTCTAGGAGTACTTAGTTTTATCTAGGGATTGGACTTCATTACTTTTTGAATTTCAAGAACATTCAGGACAATAAAAACAAATTACTTGATTTTAATGACTTAAAAATTTAGATGGCTAGTCTAAGCTATTTTACCTAGGGCTCTTCCTCAATGAATTTGGACAAAGCACTTCTTGTGTTAAAGGCATCTGTGGGTGGAGAGAGGGCACAAAAAGAAAGCCAGGTGACCTAGCACAGCGAAAAAAAATATGACTGGCAGACAAGCATTTTAATTTTGTTATGTGCTCCAGAGGACATGATAGCCTGACCTCATCACTAAGGTGCAGATTGCAGCTTCATCTCTGCCACTGCTGCTGTGCTGTGTGCTATATTTCAGTAATTGTTCTATTACTGATACTAAGCCAAAGGTAGGTCTTGTGCTGGATATTATTATGAACATCAAGGTGATTATCTCACAGCTTAGAAACAAAATGAAGTGATTCCTTAGACAAAAGTGCAAAATCTCATATTTCTATTGAATTTAAGATCACAGGAAAGATTCCTTTACTGGCATAATTATTTATTAATTAATCATTTGTAGGGCAGCATCCTATGACAATAACCCCGGGCTGATATGGGCAACACAAATACAAAATAAAAACTGTCATTTCTCAGTTCTGAAACTTTTCACAGTCCATGCTTTCAGAGAAATGGATTGCCTTCCAAAGTTAGTCCTTCCCAAGTAATGAAATACTCTACAACCACATCCCTTTGTATTCCTGTTGAAAGCTCCTGGTCCACTCTGTCAAATGCATTTTAAATGTTCTTTTAAAGACCGGAACTTTGATGGCTTTGGTCTAAAACTCTTGACCCATTGAAAATAATCTTTTTTTTAGAGGTACAGGCAGTTCTGACCTATGAAAGGTCTCTTAGTTCAGATTTTTATCTTGAATGAAGTGCAGCAAGCTTTACAAGCTCCAAAATAGGTATCACCCAAAATATGGGACACCTGTGATCACAGTACAGACAAACACAGGTCTTGGATTTAGGGATAAGGCTCACTGGCAGATTGCTTGACTATGAAAAGAAGATTTTTTTTTTTTTTCATATATTCTTAGACATTAAGTTACATTATTTAAATAGTTGGACTCATTCTACTTGAGTATGAGGTCAGTATTCTATATTTCATTTGTAAGGGTACTTGGATGAGCAGAAAAAAGTGATGAAATAGAAATTATGACTATTCTTCATATATTAAGAGAAAGTTTTTCCCATATATTTCTCTGTCACATCACCTAACAGCTGAAACATAATTTTTCCTTCATTTAGATCACACATGTACTTTTTAAAAGCTTGTTTGCACCCTCCTTCATTTCAACCCTTCATCTTTCATTTTTTGGCTAAGTATTGCACAGATTTTTTTCAGGTGAAGTCTTGCAATGTTTCATTTGATAACATCAATGTTTCCATGTCTCTGTTAAATATGCCTCTTATAGTCATTACAGCCTTATTGCTTTGAGCTTATAGACAGTTCATGAACACATGAGTGCATGCAGGTGTCATAAATTCGCATCTTATTGCCAATGTTTATATTAGACTTGTTCATCTTATTTCTGAATGTCTGTCATGATATCCTCATTTTTCTGAGGTGATCTCCAACTCTGTCCATCACTAGCCATTATTATCACCATTTTTTCTGTAGCATAGCTATTATTTCATAAATTAAGTTAGAAGTTTTTTAAGAGCAATACTTGAGACACTTCAAGAGTAGTCTCCTTTCAGCTTCCATGTCTGACTTCCAGCATATGCTCACCTTTCTTTAATAGTTCCTTACCCCTTATAATTCTGAAAATGATGTCCATTTTGTCCAGCTAAACTAGAAGTTTCCAGGTGTGCCACATCTTTCTTTTCTTTTCCTTTTTCCTTTTTAATTGCAGTACTTATAGATCAGATTTGTATTTTCCTTGACTAAAAAAATTACTTATCAGAAAAAATTTTGTCTAGTTTGCTACAATTTACCTTTGATAGTATCATGTGAAATTTCTATATATTTTCTATTTAACTCGATATTCCTTCATTTGTGTTTTAAATTTAGTTCAGTCTAGCACACTATTAAAAAAATCTGGCCTGATCATGCACACACTATTAGAAAATTAACAAACTGATTTAAAACACATAAAGCCTTGTATTGGATTTGCATTTCTTGTAATAATATTTTTGGAGTTAAAATAGATTTTTTGGGTATGTGGGGTAGTTCATGTTTCACTTTTCCCAATTTGATGAAGTTCTTTATACCATTCCTGAATATTTTTCCTTTCATCCAATGAAATGTTCATCCAATTTAATGTGTGAAAATTTATTGAAAAGTATGTAGCTAAATAGAGACCTTTTCCTTTTTGTTTTTTCTTTAATCTCTCTTGTCCTAGCACAGTGGCCTCATTTCTTCTGTCCTCATCTGCCAGGTTCCCCATTCCCATTCATATGCTTTGTCAATCAAATTATTCTTTTTTTCCCTGCTCTCTATTAGAATTGAAAGTCTCTGTTTCAATTTGACAGGGAGTAGAAACATTTTTATGTCAGAATATGTGGGGTTGCAGGATTTTGTTTGACAGTTTGCATTGTAAGTTTAGTTTAGTTTTGCGTACCTAAGATGGGCCCCTTGCTGCCTCAGAGCTGTTCTTATCAGGAGGTGATTTATGTTCTGTGTAGTTTCTANGAACGCGGGCTGACCAGCGGGACACACGCAGCAACAAGAATAGGGATAAGTTGCTTAGAAAATCAGCACTTTCAGTTTTCTTCCGTATAAGAGGCCTATCTTTGTTTCCCTTTTTCCCTGGTGTTTCTGTAAAGTGTTCATCTTTAGATTAGTGTTGCAGAGGATATGTTTTTGAAATGCTTATAAAAGGTCCAGGTAACTGTAGTTTCTGTCCTCAATGAATATAAGTAGTCATGATTACCTTATGAAAAAGTTGCATGCAGAAGAGCAGGGATGGAAAGTGTTCTCTGGATAAAATATATATCACATAAATAAAGATTTGGAAAAAAATTACCTTAATTTTTTGAACAGGGAATTAACTTCTGACCTATGGAGTTTGTGCCAAGAAGGACTTGCCTATTACTCTCAATCAGTACACAGTGCATTAGTCCACTTAACCACAGGAGAAAATAACAGAAGCAATTAGATAACATACATGTTGAAACCCTTCAGAAGGCAGGTACTAACAAAGATATATTTTGTATGACTCCATAACAGACTGGATATCCCATGCTAAATAATAGAGATCTATCTTCATTGAGGCGGGGAAGTGGATCATTCAGAAGTGACATAGGGAAAGAAAGTTGCAAAGAGGTAATTAGCCACTATTTTAAAATAAGGGGAAAAAAACAAAACATTTTGAGTATTTTTGGTATTTATTTGCTTTATAAAACTGAGTATTTTTTAAGTTGTCAGACCTCCTCAGCTCTATAAAGTACTCTCTACTCTACAGATGGGACTTTTGGCATTTTCAGTGTGCCTTGCCCTCATCAAGCCACTACTATTGATTTCTTATATTTCTTCAGTTACATTATAAGTCCACACTGCACACGGAAATCATTGAAGTAAATTTAAATCTGCTAAGAAGTGGCTCCTAGTGCAGTTAATACAATCCACTTGCTTGTAAGATGTTTGCTGAAATATTTCATTTACGTTATGCCTATGTATGGCAGCTAGACGTATAATGGAACCTTTCATTAAAATTTGAAAATATCTGTAATATTTCTGCTCTGCATAGAAGCAATCAAATGTTGTAAATTCATTTTTCATGTGCAAAAAACCAAAATGCCACTAAGTTTGCTTTAATCAAAAAATGATTACTGGCTCCGACATACAGGCAAAAGATGACATGAGTTAAAAAATTGTCTGAACACATTTAAGGAGATATATGTATATCTATCTTTAAATATGTATCAGGCATAAATAATATTCCAGTGCCTGGATCCTCTAGTGCAAAGATGCAGGCTTACAGTCCTTCAACCAGGTCAGAAATTAGCCAAAATCAATGACTGGTTCTATGAAGAAAGAAGAAAAGACATTTTGCCTGTAGAATTTCTGAGTTCAGACAGGATAACTAAATTCAGCTGTGTGGGGGCAAAAAGGGGGGCTAACTTTTACTTGGTGTTTGATTAAAAAAACAAAATTAATGAAAGCACTTAGAGGAGTCTTTCAGTTTTCTGATAACATCTGCTTATTTTATTGGCTTGTTCAAAAAGAACAGACAGCTGTTCAGCCACTTAACTTGGATCTTCCCTTGGAATAGCTAGCAACAGAACACTGAGAGACAAATCATTGCTCTCACTCAGCCAGCTGTGCATAGGTAAAGGGAATGGTGAATACAGGGGGAAACAGTCCTTAGGTACAGCTGGGATGGAGCTCTGAGCAACCTGGTCTGCTGAAAGGAGTTCCTGCCCATGGCAGAGGGGTTGGAACTAGAGGGTGCTTAAGACCCCTTCCAACCCAAACCATTCTGTGATACTATAATTTTATGTAAAATTTGGAAAAAGATTTTTTATATGACCTAGAGCTGTTCTTTGGGAGCATCCATAAACAACAGTGTTTTATGAACATGTCTTCTAGAAGTAAGAGACAGCATGGGTGTTTAATAAAAATTGTGTCCTCCTCGCACTTAAGTAGGCATGGATGATTCCCTCCCGTGGTTTTGGTTTTTTTTTTTAATATGAAAATTGGGAATATATGAAAATCCCTAAAAATGAAAACTGCAGCTTTTTTTTAGCTAGTTTGAATTAGTGAAGCTGACTGTACATGAAGGAAACAATGCAGTTTAAAAGCCAGTCTGTGTCAGGGTGCCTTCAGGTTTTTCTCTGGAAGCACAGAACAGTATGTTTGGTTTTCATTAATTCTTTTTCTTTTGTGTTTACTGAAAAATCCACTTTGCATTCTGTTTCCTTTGTACAAAATGTTTGAGTAATCTTCTCATACTTCTCTGTATATTTCTGTCTCACAGATGGATCTCCCTTTTTAGTTCATTTATAGCCAAAAGTTTCTTCAGGATATTAGTCAAAGACTGTAAAACTTAGTGGAAAGTGTTCTTTGCCACTGTATCTTCAAAGGATCAGTTTGATAAAATCCTGTATCTATTAAATTTCTTATACCTAGCATGTCAGCATATTTTACCAGTAATTGAAAGTAGAAAGGCAAATATGAGAATTCACACCTTTAGGCCTTCTAATATAGATTTCTCTTAACATGACTAACAGAGTTGACAGTATCCATACTTATTATGTGAATAAATGTCAATTACAATGGTGGTATTCCTAGCTAATTGTTAGAAATATATTTTATATATACATATGTATAGACATATACAGAGATATTTTTTTAAAAATATAAATAAATGGAAGTATTTAATTTGAAACTTCTGTGTGCAAGCTGCTTTACATAGTATACATTTTTTTCCAGGTTACATATTTACTCAGTCATCAGAGAGACTGAAACGTAGGTAAACAATGTAGAACGTGTTTTGAAAACTAAGTTATTTATGGCAGTGGAATAATTTACTAAGCCATTGTAGTTCTAGCATAAAGTATGTGCATCATCAGCTGTGACAACACATAATTTACAAGAAAATATGCAACATCTATATTTCTGTACATGCAATATACTTTGTTGAATGAGGGGTTAAATATCAAGAAATCTGTTCACTTGCAATTAAAATTTGGAAAAGCATCATAAAAAGAAACATATCATTTGGTACATTAAAAAAATTGGCTGGAAAGGCAAAAAGTTAAACTCTGGTTTTGAAATCACTGGGTCATTTTTGGATGAACATTAAACATCAGATTCAGGATGGGGTAAATCTTCATTAAAACTGAGGTCAATAAGATTACTCTCTGTTCCCTTGTCCTTATCTTCTGGCTGTGTTGTCTTCTAAAATAGTATTGGAACTGATACACAACCTCAGAGCCAGCTCTGTGTAGGGACATTTGTCTTTGTATATGAAATACTTTCTGATATCAATACATATATTTAATCTTTTTTAGAATATAAAAATATTTACAATATATTCAAATCTATAGATTTATATTAGATTAACATATTCTAGTCTGTGTTTTCTAGGGCATGTTGTTTGCTTAGGTATTAATAGTTTTGAAATAACAAGAGCATTACTGTATCACAAAACCCACAAGAAAATAAATGCAAATATTGATTGTCTATGCAAACACTAATCTCACATTCTGTTTTCGCATTTGAATTGAGTAGTGTAGGTTTCCTTTTGAATTGAAATGCTATTGATGTCAGCATATATTTATCAGCTCAGGCTAGAGAAGTTGCCTCTGCTCCTGTGCTCTTGCAATTTGCAAAGAGGTTGTTGTCTTAAATGTTGGATTTTTTTCCTAGAAAAGAGACAGCTCATTAGAACTCATTACCAGTCGTCAGCTGTCACAGAGCATGGATTTCAAACTTGTGACAATACCTCTCTTCCCAAGAGCTTTCTTCAAAAAATGGGGACACAATTTATATTGTCATTAACCTCAAATGACATTATATGTGGCTGCATTTACACCTTTTGCTCTGCTTAAGAACATTTCAGAATTCAGTAGTTTAAACTTGTGTTATGGCATTTATTCCTTTTAACACATAATTTCTGCCACCAAAAAACTGTAAACCAAAAAATGAGATTAAAAGCAAAAAAGTTCATCACCAAATTCTGTCACAAAAACAAGAGGAAAATATTTAATTTTGTTCTCCTGACTGTCTTTTTTTGCAAAAAAAGAGGGATTCCAGGGAATTCATTGCTTCAATCAATGAAAGAAGTGAACTTAAGCTGGAGAAGGTTGACCAGAAATCTCCCATCTGTATCATCAGACACAGAAAGGTTAATGTGTTATATTGAGGAACAAAGATGCCTAGGGAATATTAGCAATGCAACTTTAGAGTTAATAACATTAATTTAACATTTCTGAACAAGGGTATTACAAAGGTCTTACTTCTGAAAAAGATTTTACAGCCTTTACATTAAAATTGGAAAAAATAGGATTGTTATTTGCAGACCTAGAAGAAATATAAAATTTTCTTATTATTTGAACGTTTCTTTCATCTCTTAAAAAATATGAAATTAAGAATTCTACACAATGTTGCAGGTCTAAGTGTTAAAAACCACAGAAACTGCCCACCGTGTCATATCAAATATTTTGCATCCTTAAGAGGAAACTTAAGTTAGAGACCAGAAACCAGCATTTTTTTGTTGATAGTGCACTTATTAAAATCTGAAGGCTCAAGGATGCCTACAGCATGCCATAGGTTCAATAAGAAAAAGAGTTTGCAGTTTCTCATACAGTTTAAGTCAGATATTTTCTGAAAAGGAGGAGACAGAAATGGCCTGATTTAGAACATCTTATGATGCTGCTGACACTTTTCTGCATTTCTTTATCCTTAACATCATTCTTTCTTTGTTTTAGTGGGGTTTTTGTTTGTTTACAAAACTGTTTTTCAGTGCTGTTTTCTGTTTCTGCTGGATACAAAGCAGATAGGTGTGCCAAATTACTGTCTTCTAAAGGAGAAAGGTGATCTGTTCTTTTGTTGACTATTTTGACTTTTAAACAAATGTTTTCTCATTTTACCATCTGCCACTTGCAGAATATTTAAAATGTGTAAATAAAGAATTCTATTACATATTTCATACAAAGCAAAAATCCCAATAACTATTATGTGTGACTGCCAAAACTTAGGATAAAGTAAAATAGTATGAAACATTAAAGAAAGGTGTGTTATTAAAGCACTTTAAGAAGTCTGAATAAACACATTTGGATATTTTAAGGAAAAAAGAGTGTTACCTTACTTTGACAATTGAGACCTGCCCTTGGGTTAAAAAAACACCCACAAACAAAACTCCCCCTGGAGTTTCTTTAATTTGCCTGAACAGCTTATTTCTTAAACTAATCAAAACCATGACTCAAATAAAATATATATGAAAGCAATCACAATAAATTCCTAAAACTTGTGATGCATGCCTGTCATGTTAACCTAATCATACTGACAGCAAGGGTGATATATGCTTAAGTAAGGTTGCATACAGGAATATGTACAGGAATACCTGCTTTTCATCTCTTTTAATCTATGATCCTGTGCTAGGACATGTGACAGATCCCATACCAACCATGCACACCCAGAGGCTTTGGTCTCAAGTGGATTTCCAGAGCAGATTTCCAGTGCGCTGCCAGTGACAGGCCTGGCAGCTGGAATGAATTGCCACCACCCATGGAGATATGATGCCTTCCTGAACTGCACCTGTAGAAGCCAAGCACTGCAGGATGAAACCTGAAATGCTGATATTTTGCTTGGCGAATCAGCATGGTGGAATGATTCATACCAACTCGAAATGGTTTGGTGCATTTCCACTTGTCACTGTAGGCTCTGTATCAAAAGGAAAGATTAGGACACCTCCAAAAGGTGATTCAGCTCCCTTGCAGATGACTCCCAATACAGCGAGATAAGAAGACTCTGCCCCTGAACACTGTCATACTGAAAGTGAAGATAAGGAGCATGGAAATATGCCACAACAGTCTCATTTCCTACATTTTCAAAGAAACTAATGAATCACATTACCTTATATAAAGATTTTTGGTCGTGTGGAAGGTATTAGGAATGCTCTAAGTACACTGGCCATACAGAGGGCTTAGGCAGACAGACATCTAGCTTTTGAACCCTTGCCAAACTATATAAGACAACTTGTAACCATGAATATTAAGTCTAAGCCATAAGCTGAGATAGGCGGAGTGTATTGACCTCTGCCAATATGCATTTATGTCATTTCTAGGAACTCTAAAAGTAAAAATAATGACATCTGCAGAATACACTTCCACAATGAAGTGGCCTTTAGATCACAACTTAGGCATGGTAAGTCCTTTCCTGATACCTCAATTTATGTCAAATGCCAAAGATCACAAAGGCAATCCATGTCAGAGAAAGGATTTGACCCAGTGCCTCAACTCCTGAGCTAATATTTAAAATACTCTACAAATCAGTCTATCTTTTTGACAGTTCACTATGTGAGAAAGTAATTTACTTCTAGGCAAAATATGTTCCAGATGGTTTGCATTTGTAACCATGCTTGAGGAAGAATTATGAGAGCACTTGTTTGGCTCCCATGTAAGAATTAACGATGAAATACTTCCCATTTATGAGTGTCTGGACCTAGTATTTATATACAGTTTTCACCTTCTAGAATCAGATTCTTACCTATTTTTACCCCAGCTGCCCTTGATGGAAATCATGTTGCTTAGGCATGGACACAAAAGATTTTTTCCTCATAACAAAGATACCTGAAACTTAATTTAAGGCCAGAACTTTTCTACTGCTAATATACTAAGCAATTTCCTGCTGAATTTTCAAATATGTGGGAATGTTTTCAAATTTATGTGAATAAACTTAAAATACTGAACTGAAAATAAGGGGGAAGATAAACAAAGGGAAAACTAGATTTTTTTAACATTTCCTTCAAAGCATATGGCGTGTGCCTAACTAAAACAGTGCAACTCGCCTCAGCAGAAGTTGGATAATGTTGGGCATATGAAATTACAAATACTTTGTTTCTTGTACCCTCTGCCATTAGTATTGTGGCTGTTACTGTTCCTTTTCTTATCTCATTACTATTTTCAGTAACAAATTGTTATCTCAACCCGTGTTCTTTACCTTTTTTGCCTCCAATTTTCTTCTCCAGCCTGCCACAGGGAGAGGGAAGGGCAAGGGGAGGGAGAAGTGAGGAAGCAGCACATGGTTTGGAGTTTTTCAGTGGGAACACTAAATTGGGAAATGGCATTCCTAAAGCATGACCGTGAATAAGTGAATTTAATGTGATTTAAAATTTAATAACAATATATTAATTATAATCTAAAGGGGTGATAATACTTTTTTGTGATCATTCTGTCTTGGATTTAGTTTTTATTAAGTATTATTCAACAGTTTTATATTGTGTAAATAAAGTATATCTTTCTCAGCTTTATCACAATTTATGATTTCTTTATAGAGATTATGCAGTTTGTGAATCCTTTTTCAAAAAGCTAATCAAAAATCTCTAACAGGACCCCTGATAGGGTGAAAATAGTAGTGTTTACTTTGATGTAGAGACAACTGAGAAGGGTAATGAAATCTTGGGAGCCAGGGGAATAAGAATAGTATTTTTTACAATAAGCAAATCTATTTTGCCATAGTGAAGGACAGAAAATTTCAGACAGATAAGAAAAAAAATCATTTTTCTAAAAAAATTACCAAAAATTCATTGCAACAAAATGTTATTCTCTGAATTCTCAAAATATGTGAAACTTCTCAAATGAATATACAGTATTGTACCAGAAAAGAAAGACAACCAAACCAGGAAGCAAAAATGAAACCCTAATTTTTAAATAAAAAATAAATCTTTCATAAAATTTATTTATAAAACAGAAGTCAAAATTGCTAATAAAACTGATTCTGTTTTTCTCTAAAGCATCTTTCTCTAAAAATCATTGATGTTCCTACTCCTGTTCAAACAATGAGTTAATTGCCTCATAAAATACATAAATAAAATCCCTTATTACACAGCCCTGGCTCCGATTGAAGTCTCTGACTGCTTTGGCATCCTGCAATAATGTCTCTCCTATCACTTATGACTGAAACTGTTAAAGAAAAGGTTATATACACAAAGTTTTTCCACTATCTCTCTGTGGAAGTAAATTTTAATCTTTAAATATAGAGTAGTTGAAAGCTATATGACTAAACAAAGGAGTGTGTACAGCATGTGATGCAGGAAATTAGTCCTGTATGAGAAAAAAAGCAAACAACACTTACAGAATATTACACTAAAGTGCATTAAAATAAATTCTTTAAAGTAAATTTTTTGCAAACTATTAATAAAGATGAAGAAATTATGATTTATGCTAATAACATTAAATGCTTGATTTATTTTTGAGGCTATTTTAAAAAAAAGCACTAGACACCAGCTTATCATGGTGTTCTTGATACAAAATTTCACTGCCTGGGATGAATTTTCAAAGTGCTGTTGCAGGTAAGTATTTTCTTATTCCGTGTAATACATTTACAATTAAAGATTGTAAACTACTTGTGTGCATTCTGACTATTACTCAAGCTTTGGAAAAATACCAACTTGACTATGGAATTGAGCTTATTTGAGTAGAGAAAGTAGCAATATGTCTGCAGTTTTCACACTGCTGTTCATGCCTTTTTATATGAAGCTCCAGCTGCCTCAATGGGAAAATAAGGGCTGTAATTCATTGTAAGGGGAAAAAACGTCATACACACTTCTAGTTATTGGAAGCGTGTTTTGTAACATTTGGATCCTCTTCTGCAGCATCTCTTCTTTCTCCTTGCAGAAATCTCATAGCATGTCCTGATTTTTTAAGTTTATTTAAATTCCTGCCAAATATCCCAGAGCCCATTGGAGCCTTGAGGGTATCTATGGCACGTCCTTCAAGTGATAAGCTGAAATTTTTAAATATTTCTGACTTGAGTGTTTTCTTATATTAAATCAGCCTGAATAAAATTTTGCTCATTTGTTTACTTCTTTTAAGTGAAACTTTTCGTACAATGGTCCCAGAAGCTGTCCCATGGAAAAAAAAATCATATGACATCAGCTGTAAAGGTAAACATTATGATATTTTAAAGCAAATAGTCACAACTACCTCTGCCACCACGCCACTCCTTCCCTCTCAAAAAAGAACAAAAAAAAATCCCCCAAACCAAGAGAAAACCACCACAACCTCTCAGAGAGAAAACAGGGAATGGCTTTAGTAACTTTTTTTGAAAAATACATTTTTGGGAAGGAACTACAATTGATGTAGTGCTCTTTATCAGTAGATCTCAACCTTTCTTGGAAATATCTATTTTAGAACAAAGGAACTAAGGCATAATAATATGACCTTATTGCCTAGAGTCAAAAGTCCTGTTCAGCAAGACATTGGAACTTAAATCCTTTTCGAAGACAAATCATTGACTAAGACCTGCAGAATCCAGGATTAACCTGTGTGATCTTTTTGTTTGTGAGGCGAAAAGTGTTAGTGGCTAGAATCAAATACCAGTTTCAGCTTTTCTAACACTTGCAAAAGAAAGGGGAATCTTTTAAAAAATGTGGTTTTAAGTCTGGTTGGTTAACTACATTCTGTACTTTAAAATAGTTCTTTCTGACAACTTGGACTGTTAGTTGTGAAATATTGTCTTGAGGGACTTCACACACAAAAAATGGTATAAGTAAATTGAAGATATTCTTGTACATTTATGGCATACAATATTCAGGTCCTAAGTCTTTACCCAGTCTTAGTCTTGGATTTACAAGTCTCTAGTCTCTTAAAGATTATTTCATATGAAAAATATTCTATTGCACAGGGTTTTTATTACTTTTTGCTGAACTTAAGCTTCTCTGTATGAGGAATAAGATGGTGAAGCTGGCTTCTAATCCAAACTCCAAATGGTGTAGGCAGCAATGTTTTTAAACCACTTGCAATGGTAGGTTGTATGTTGGTGATAACTTCATGATGGTAATGGCATAGTCCAAGATAGTTGCTTACTAGTCACGTGTGCATCTAATACTTTGTTGTGAAATTCCTTACAAGAGTTGGAGGTTCTTTTTAATTCAAAATGAATTATTATTTTAATTCTGAAAGAAAAGTAGAAAATTAAGGATAGAAATGATTCTTGGACTCAGAAAATGGGATGTTGTGTTTTTATTTGATTTGATTTTTATCACAGGCATATTTAAATTGTGTGGTAAGGATAGAGAAAGATTAAACATCTTTATTTTAAAATCTTTTTTTTTTTCGTGTTCTGCGACTTTATACCCCTTCTTGAGACTTTCATTTTTCCACCTTCTACTTGATCTAGTTAGAAGCTTGGATTTAGCAAAAAGGGAAAAATCAATAAATTAATAGGAAAATAAATATGACACATACATATTATGTTGCTGCATAATGAAATCAGAGCCTTGAATAGACATTGTGAAAAAAGAAATGTCTAGATTCAGTTTATGATTTCAATGGATAGTTTTGTACATTATAGCTTGAGGACAAAGGAGTTCAAATAATAATTGAGGAAATTTGACAAGGTCATACAGAATGTAAGAAGCTACAAACCCAGCTGTTACCAGTGACATGCCTGGCTATTCATTTTCCAGGCAAACTGATGGAATTAAGATGTAGATTAAAGTCATTTTAGCTCAATTGCTTTCAATGGAATTGCACTGATCATCACCACAGGGAACTTCACATGACTGAGGAGTGAGTATTCCCATTCTCTGCTCTTGTTCCTCTTCAAGTCAGTGGATCTTTAACCTATGAAGTCCTCTGTTGCCAGATAAATATGTGATATTAATCAATGGGATTTGCATCAGAGAGGTGTATTACATGATTTGTTTATGCAAATAGCACAAGAAGTGAACACTCCAAGGGCAAACAGTAAGTGATGTTTGATTGGAGCTATTTAGACAGACATGAAATGCTGTTTAATAAAATAATGCCATGTGACTCTTATCACTAGATTAATCAAAAAGGTTAATGTGTCATTTAAGCAGAAAAAAGCAATAAATAGCATTTCTGTTTACTGTTTATGGATAGAAATAATATTTCTGTTGGTATACTTCAAAACAAAATTGCAAATAATTGTCCATGACCTTTTGAAAATGGTCAGATACCTAATAAATGTGTTCAGATAAATGTGTATCATTCCATAACAATAAGCTACTATTACTAAAGGGCAGTGAAAATAAATGTATCTTCACATGAAGAATTAATTACTTCAGTGATTTCGTACAGAAATGCCTATATGAGCAAAATGAAAATTTAATAATTCACTGACTAATAAATATAATCCTGAGGGAAAAGCCTGATTTTCTTGAAATGTGCCAGATATTTTTCCAGACTGATTTTCTTGAAATGTGCCAGATAACTTTTCCTGTCTTAGCAGGGAGAGCATGGACGGTTTACCTCTTCAGTTTCCTTCTCATTTCCTCTGAGGTCCTGTCTTCTGCTAGACCTCTGACCAGACATTTCCTTTGTCATTTTTACATATATCTTTGTATTCAGTCAGATGAAGTTTAGACAGACAGAATGATTTAAATCTTATTTAAGTGTTATCATCAATAATAACTTACATAATGCACTAGACTTTTTCTTGAGGCTTTGATTGTTATATTAACTTCTTTCTTGTTCAATGCATTAATTATCTAGTCCAGGAGCTGAAACACTGTCTTTTACTTTAGGTGACCAGTCACAGAGAAGTGTAATTACAAGTCAAATTACCTTGTTTTTTGTCATGGCATATAGTGATACATACAGTTATTTCATTCCAGAAATTCAGAAAATTACATTCCCTGCTCCTCACTGATTCCATCTTGAGTAGCTTTTGCACCCCTTCAGCTAGCAAAGGTCATGCATTTCCTTTGCATCCCTAACTCAAAGACAATGATCAATAAAGTTAGTAACTGTGTAAATAAGATAATTCTATATATTGGCTTCATTTTCACATGTAAAGGGAATAGTTGCTATACAAAAGCTTCTTCCTCAGACTTGCCAAGTGTTTTGTTTCCCAAGAAAAAACAGCTATCCATTCCTCTGCTTCTAAGTTCTTTATAATCACTAGCATTCTGCTAATTGCGGTTCGTAGGACTCTTCTACTGTAGAATGGCAGTGATGGAGAAAATAGTAACTTGTGCCTCTGCTCTTAGAAATCACTTTGACCAATATAAACTCTGAAGAAATAGTGGTGTTAAAAAAAATCATTATTAACACAGCAAAGTTAATTTCCTCAGTTTCAATGACTCAGTCTCACTGCTTTACATTGCTTGCTGATGTAAATCAGTTGTAGTTTAAATCAAGTCAGATAGTCACAATCATTTTGCCTCAAGCAACTCTACAATGGAGAGAGCATTCTGTGAAAACTTATCCATTGTTCATAATGAAGAAATACAGCTATTTAGTAATATAAGCTTTGCCATCTTGAAATAGACCAATATTTTGTCAAATTACTTGTCCTGTAGTCAACACCACACTTTTTACAAGTGGGACAACTTAGAAAGTGTCCTTGCACAGGTAGGAACTCATCCTGATGAGAAGCTTTGATAGAGTTGTTCCCAGATATCTGTATTGGGTTGGCGAATTATCACCTCCATAGTACAGGCAGCATAGGATGGAAAGGGTGTTTGCACTGTAGGTGCTCTGACTTGGAACAGCTAAAGTTGGGACTGATGCCTTCTTTCCTGGAAGATGCTACCCTGAAGCAAAATTGAATGTAGTGCTATGTGATGCCATCAGTTACTGAAGAAATATCGTTCATATCCCCAAAGTTATACTGCAGGGGAACAAACACTCTCAGATGGCTTAAATGTCTGATTTGTCTACCTTGGGATTTGCAGTGCATTGCTGCAAGGCACTGAGAGTGGTGTTCTTTAGATCCCAGTTAAAAGATCACTCGGATTCAGTAAGATGCTGCTTAAAATACCATTCATTGGAACTAACACTGTAGGGAAAAATAGAAGAGTATAGATAATCTTACATGCCTTCAGAAGTAGGGAACAGTTGTATATCATTAGAAAGACCTCTAGTCAGCGAACAGCACATAATGCAGATCCCATCTGTTTGATGGCATTTTGGTCTTTAGAGCTCTTATAGGATATTCTTAGAAAAGAACAATCCTATTAATCATTTCTAGTGTCAAACAAAAGGATGTTCATATGAGAACAGGCTGCTTCACTCTGAAATAAATACAAGCACACACAGGTGGTGTTATTGCTGATGCAAATGGCAGCTGCCTACAGGCTCCTTCATTACCAGTACCAGCTACGTGTACCCTGCAGCCAAGGGATGTGCAGAGCTCAACACAGTGCTGAAGGAAAGCATCAGAATACAACTTTGCACAGCAAAGGCCTGCACCTTCTCAGGCAAACTCTTGCATGGAGCATTAATTCTTTGGTGGATGATGGTCCTCCTGATAGAATCACTACTGGCTTACCTGAAACACTTCTGCCATTAGCTGCTGTGCTCACCATTCATGACATTAGTGCTTCAAATGCTCAGATGGCAGATAATACTCTGTGCCTGCACCTCAATCTCCTCAACCAATTTTTCAGCATATTTCAGCTATATTTCACTATGAAGATAACATCCTTCACCAATGAAATTATGTTGCAATGAACTGAGATGAAGACTGAACCATGGGCAGACTTTACCCATCCTTTCTGCCTTCTGCTGTAAAATTCCTACAGATGATGGTCCTGTCTGCCATATACACATGACTAAAACATACCTCTTCCCTTACCTCCATTAATCTTAACTCTAATAACTGCCCAGAACTCTGCAAGTCAAAGTCTTGTAACTGCTCCATATTCGCTATGGTAGTCAGGTAAGTGTTTTCATTTAGACACAATTTTTTGGCAGCAACATAATTTTATTAAGTATTGTGATAAAATTTACCTTTCTTATTGTATCAGAGTGTTTATATTTCTTGTCATCATATTTCTTGTTAGGATGACAGTAGTTTTAAATCTAATTCCTCTAAAACATTTACAGCTGAAAATATTGCTACTTCAAGTTCATTCTATCCTGGTTCTTCCCTTCCCATCTTTAGAATAGTTTAGTATTCTCCTTGTTCTAATAAACTTCTAGTTTATCTCTATGACAAGAGGTACCAATACAGTATATTGTAATACATTTCATCTTGGATGTCTGTACATGACACTGCAAAATTTGTTGCATAATTCTCTAGTCTTATTGCTTATGCAACCTTGCATCTTTGCTCTTTACAACCCACTTATGAACTGAATGAGTTTCCATTGAAGTCCCTGAAGACACTAAATTTGAAAAAACCTCAACCTAAGGTTCATATAGGATCTCAAACTTGACAGTTTCTGTTCAGTAAAGACCTGAAGCAGCAATTTTAAATGGTTTAATTTGCATTTCATGACATCTTATTAGTAATAAACACATTTCAGATATATAGCTAATATACATTTAGGAGTTTTTTCGCATATACGTTTTGTGAAGCTTTCTACATTGTGAATTTATTTTTCATAGTTTGTGTTGTTATAATTTCATTAATTATTCCTGTCATTTTTCACAATCTCACATATGCAACTCTTGATATTCTGAAGACTTAACAAACCAGAGAATCATGGAATGGTTTGGATTGGAAGTGACCTGTTAAAATAATTTATTCTAAGAGAGTGCCATGCACAGAGGCACCTTCCACTAGACCAGGTTGCTGAAAGCTCCAGCTACACTGACTATAAACATTTCCAGGAGTGAGATATCCACAACTTCTTTGGGCAACCTCTTCCAGTGCCTCACTACTCTCTTAATCAACTGGGCTACAAGGGCAGATTGCCTGATCATAGCTAATTTTTCCTTTACCAGTAATTCCGAAGTACTTTTCCAATCTATGCATCTCCACCCTGTGTGCTGCTTGTACAGACTGTAAAGAACTGTAAAGCATTTTCTGTTTTCTCCTGCTTTATTTGGAACTGTTGCAGACTTCTTGTTGATGTAAAGCTCAGTGAATTGCCTACTAAGTTTGATGAAAGTGGCAGTGTAAGTTCAAAAAAGAGTTCAATTTTTGTTTCAGTAAACAACCATATGAAAAAATACTTCATGTTTTTGAGGAGAAGATGTTCATTCTAATAAGAGTATATCTTAGAGTTTCAGATATAAAATAAACATACTTCCAAAACCAGAAAGAGTAATGGATTTATAATGGCTTAAGTGGACAGATTATTCCCTCTTTAATAAATGTGTCCAGAAAGTAACTCTGGCAAAATTGCAATGGCAGCTGACCCCAAACCTTAGCGATCCTACTGAACTGCAGATTATGTTTTATTTCTGGCATGTGTTTCTGTTAAAGCGGTGTGAGTTAGAAGGTATTCATCTGACCATGACAGTAATTGAGCATTCTGGGGAAGCAGAATCATCTTGTTTTGATATTATTTCTTTCAGAATGAGAGTGAAAAGAATAACCTTGCATGTCCCTACATGAAACTGAGCTTTCCAGACAGACAGGATTTGAATTTTATTGTCTCAGGAAAATGAATACTGGAGTTAATACTTAGAGTCCTTTAGCTGACTACCAAAATGACTAAATCATTGTGAAAATAAAAGTTGCTCACTCAAATAGTTTCCACATTTTCAAATCCTAATTTTCTCCATGCAGCTCATGCAATATACTCTGTATGTTTGCTATTCAGAAGTATTTAAGAGAAATATAAATCAGAACTAGCTATAATTAATTTGTCTCAGCTTTTAGATTTGCTTCTACTAAAATATCTTCAACTGAAGCAAAAATCTAGACTATCAGAAATACTGCAATTGCATAATTTAACATTCTTTGTTGATTTCATTATCATTGAAGACTCTGGTGCAGAGTCCTAGTTTTCTTAACTAATTATGATGGCTACCTCTCTGTTTTTAATTGCTAAATGAAGAAACTCCACTCATTAAATATAAAATGTCAGGATTTGGAAGTGAAGAAGGGAGGGAGAGAGGAAGGAAGGAAGGAAGGAAGGAAGGAAGGAAGGAAG
>VXBB01043978.1:641887-653390 GCA_013399915.1 Illadopsis cleaveri | reverse complement strand
GGAAGGAAGGAAGGAAGGAAGGAAGGAAGGAAGGAAGGAAGGAATGTCAGATCTTAGTTTTTCTCCAGAATAGCGTGGGATTCTTTTAATAGAAGCAACTTATATTTGCATTGCATTGGGCTAAAGATTTTTCTCCATTCTGAGGAATAATAAAATGTATCAGATGTTGTCTTCATGGGGACTGTATCTCAAATCACAGACATCTAATTTTATTAGCAGCAATTTTCCTAACCACAATAAATCCTGACTGATCTGGGCTTACCTTTCTAACTAATTAACCTCTTTATGTATTTGCCAAAACTGTGGAAAAAACCCATAATGGTTGTTTTTAATTATGTATGCAGTGAACAAGAATTATCCTTATTTCTTTTCCACTGTAAGGAAGCATTCGCTTTCTTAAGAGCAGTTTAAATAACCGTATTGATAAAGGGCCCAAGACACCCTTTAAAATTAGCAGCCAACTCATCTGAATGGGTTTTCTTTCTTCAAGGTAATAACCACTGTCACCTTTATGATGAGATTTGTGAGGACATAGATGTCTTCTTTTCCTAACTAAATAAAAATAGAGCCTTATAACCAACTAAAGAATTCTTCAGAAAGGATTACCTGAGGTAAATTAAAAATTGTTTCAAAATATCTGATACCTCTATTAAGTTTGTAATTTGCTACTTACTAATTTAGTTCCTACTAATGGGAGTATTATGCTCTCCATTTTTCGTAGGTTTTCTCCAAAAGTCTTTTTCCAACTATTTACATTTTTTGTAGTGTTAAATATTTTAATTGCAATCTATACATTTTTTAGTTTAATTTTTTTCTTTTTCTTTAAAGCAGATTAATTTTATTATTTCCCTATAAAGCCTTTATCTATGTTTTTGACTTTGGTTTTGTTCAGATAGTATTCTTCCTTGATTTTGTCTATTGGAGCAATAATAGTAGCACCTCTTTCTTTTCAAATGATTGTTAGTTCTAACAACTTAAACAACCTAACATATCCTGGGCTGATTTTAAAAATCTCTTTGAAATCCTTCTTTGCTAAAATTCTTAAAGTATCTAACCAAACAAAACAAGCTATTTTTAAAAAATGCCACTAAGACCTTATGTGATATCACTGCTGTTAGTTCCTAGCAGATTTGGCAGAAAATAGCTACCTTCTTAACTTACTCTTTGCTACTCTGATTTTAAAACAGTGGGGGTTTTCCTTTTATGAATGCATAGATGTACAGAAAGTTCATATTTTGCAATTAAAATTGCTACCTTTTCCATAACATTTAACCAATTGATTCTAATCATTATTGTTATTATCTTTCTTCCAGGTCTTAATTTTTTTTTTTTCAGATGAGTAGTTGAACTGAAAAATCAATTATTCATAGAGCCTGAGTCCAGATAGATTAGATGTACTTCATTTCCCTTGTCTAAAAAATCACTTATCAAAGAAGATATCAAATTAATCAGGCATGAACTATCTTTGTTAAATGTGTGTTGTATTTCATCTCATTTTCCAAGTTCTTCCATTTATTCCATTATATTTTCCTTCAAAAGTCTGTCCAGAGCTCTCAATACCTGTGATTCATATGACATTGAGTTTACACTTATTTAGATTGCAATTTTCATTCCTTTTAAAAGCAGACTTCATATTCTCCCATCTGTTATATGTTAACACCTTCACTGACTTGCTTATGATGAGTTGGCAATTTCACAAATGACATTTTCCAGCATAATATGATAGAGAGTACTGATTCCTTTGAGATATTTTATAGGTTTTTTACCACCTACTTTTTTTTAATCCTTATTTTTTTAACACAAGCTTTGATTCTGATGTTTCATATACCTTCTTCCCCACTAACCACACTGTTTTTCTCTCACTCTTAATATCTTCTCCGTGGTTAAGAACAAGTAGAATATTCATTTCTTTTTATGCTGTCCATAAATTAATTATACTCTCGGTCCTTTCTTGCTCCATTACTATATTAGATGTCACATTTACTGAACTGTAAGGAAGACCTTACATAATCTAATTAATAGTTATGGCCAAAAAATAGGAGTAGGCTAATGAAATGCTTTGGTAGAGTAAATATAAGAGGTATGATCAATATGAAAAAATCCCGAAAACATATCATGGCAAAAGGACAAATGGGCATGAATTCATTTTTCAGAAAATTATGATAAGTTTACTAACTTTCAAAGTGACATTCTAAAGCAATTTACTGTTAGAAATGTGAAAGCAAGGATCAAACTAGAGTTTAGCATCTGATCAAATGTAGACTAATACCAATATTGATGTATGAGCAAATCAGCCTGCACCACTTCTGCTGAAGGAGATACACATCCTAACATGAAATGTAACTCATCCCAAAGTAGGTCAACTAGGTCTAGATGTTCTAAAAGTATTTATTTCCTTTCATCAGCTGTAATGGAAACACATAGTAATCAGCACCTCCCTATCTTAAGCAAGTTGAAGCCTACTCCAGGTGACTATACTTGGATCTTTATCTGCAAATCTTCTATGCATTTTTCATTTATTCATGGTAAGTAGTATTAACTGGGAATTCCACTACAAGACATCCCGTTAATATTCTTATTCTTATAATAGTGTTATTCAATAATATTCCAAATGGGTAAAAGAGAAGGTGATTGGCACATATCAAAACAGTGGGTTTTTGATTTCTCCCTGTTTGCTTAGGTAAAAGAAATGCAAGTCATCCTGCATCTTTTTTTATTTTTTCATTCTATGTCTAGACTCATGATGTGCATTTAATATTATCACGGGTGGAGATATGTGGATATTTATACTAAAGTTGTAACATTCAGAACATTATTTTATAAAAAATCACTTTCAGAACTGTGGATCAAATATAGAGAGCTGAACTAGGAGAAAAATAGGAACAGATTCAGGGTTATTACTAACTTATTAAACTTCAGGGAAAATTTTGTTTGGTTCATTCCCCATAGTCTTCACTTATTACATCCAGAAAAGAAGTTCAAGTCTGTGGTTTTCTTGGTACTTGTTACTGTGAACAACCAAGCTACAGAAAAAAATCCTAACAGTTTTAACTTCCCATTTTTCCCAATTCTGTGAATAATTGCCCAACTACTCTCTCTTAGTGTTACTTTCCCAGATGAACTGTATTTATTTTATGTATGTCTTTTTACATGTGTAGCCAAGTTTTGATTGGATACTTACATTGTTGCCCAGTCATTACTGGGTGTGCATTGCCACACACTGAGGTGAGATATTTCTGCTTTTTATTCTAGTTTGAGCAAGGTAGGGACCTTGGTGGTGACCCATAAAATACTGGCTCACCATTCATCAAAATTTTACACTATTTATATATTTTAATAAACAAATGCGTCAGCGTTCCTTGGTTACAGATTACATTTTTTTTTTTTTAGTTGGTACTCAAGCCCCTATTTATTAGTTATATCACTTGCTTCTCATGCTAATTAGGTTGCATGTGGGGCTCTTCCCTTCATTTGATTCTGGAATCTGTTTTGAATAGAGATCAGTAAGTAAGTGGTCACAATCCCCCACTGTCAAAATTATCTTTCTCCCAGTTACTGCTTGGTTCTGCAGACTTTACTCCTGGTAACTATAATCCAGACAGCCAATTCATCTTTGGATTATTTTCTCTTTTCCTTAAATTAAAACATTAGCCAACCATATAATGTTCACATTGCAATTGTTTAATCATTACCATCCAGCAATAGTTACTGATTAACAATTAAAAAAACCTGCAAAGTTTGATTCAAATCTTTAAGGGCTAAATTTTTGAGTAACTCGATGTCAACAGGACAGCTTCTGTTATTCTGTATCAGCAAACTTCGTTATAAGTATATGTGCAGAAAGATAAGAGCTGCCCATGTACCATCTCTCTTTAAACAGAAGAGGGACTAAAACTATTATTAAAAATGCTTAATTTCAGTAGCCATTTTGTACTATTGCTCAAATTATGTCACCGTCTAGAAATATAGAATTTATTGAAAGATTTGGCCACATGTCTGTGATTTTATTTTAAGAGAATTTCTTACACTTTAAAACTGAAGGCAAAATTTACATCAACCCTTTCTGTTTCTTGGTACCCATTATTAACAAAAATACTTATTGACTCCATTTTGGTGGTGCGCAGTTCGGAACTGCAAGAGAATTGCCATTTAACATGCTGAAAGTGATCGATAAAAGGGATTTGGGTATTTTCCACACAACACCCACTGTCGTTTTTCTACTAATTTTCAAGCTCCTTTTATTCAATAATATCTTTGTGAGGGATTAAACGGTGAAATTAAAGAATTGTAAACTGTTTCAGATAACACATGGTCTTTGGTCTTGTTTATTCTTGCCATTTAATTTTGGTTTTTGCTTTAATAAAATAAAATTTATATTTACTTTTAAACTTTGATATTTTAATTTAGTGGAGTAAAACAACGTATCTCCTTTGAAGGTATTTTTTACACATTATGCTGGATTTAGTAGAAAAATATGTGTTGTTTCTAACATAACTTACAGCTTGTGTTTTTGTAAGGCTTGCACAGGTGTTTTAACACCTTACTATGCAGTATATGATGTGCAATTCATAGAATGATAGATTTTTTTAAAAAGTACTATCAAGGTAATGATCTAAATGAAAAAACATGTATTTTTATCATTATATAGAAGACTACTGAATTAATAGGGATTTTTTTTATCTAGTAGTTAGTAGAATATTTTGCTTTTGTGAAAAAAAATAGATTAGCTTAAAATTATCCAATTGTACAAACACTTTTTTCCATCTGTTAAACCAGGGCCCTAGAGCAGTAAATCAGTTTCTTAGTCTGGATTTAGCAGACTAATGGCCCATGCTAAAGGATGTACTATGAAAATAAGTTTTAAAATTGTATCATTTTGATACTATTGATACAATTGATTAAAAAAAAAATCACTTTTAAAATGTGAATCTTCCATGCCTGTATTTACTGTTGAGACAATCACTTGAAAGGATCATTTTTTTATTATTACTTGGTGGTCCATCAAGAAGTTTTATAAAACAGCTGTGGCTAACAGCAGAAGTTAGAAATTTCTGTAAAAGAAAGAAAGGCAAAACACCACAACACTGGCCAAAATTCCCTGTGAACAGCATCCTGAGTATGAAGGTAGGTAGACATCTTTCTTTTCACTGGAGCCCTTTTTCACAAGAGCTGCCAAGAAAACTTCCAATATCTGGATCTCACTGCCCAGGGAGGCTCTCTGTTGACACTGGTCATTTACAAGAGTTATAGAATGGATAAAAGCCTTAGAGGCTAGTTAATTCCTAACCTACAAGTACTTTGATTGGGGTCTAGTTATTACCTGAAGAAATACAAAACAAACTAGTTCCCCATGTTCATTCTTTATCCACTACAAATGATAACTTGTACAGACTTGTGCAACTCACATCATTACTGTCAAGGTGATAAATTAATGGAGATCATTTGAAATTATCTTTGTGTATGTGGACATGAATTCAGATCACTTAAATTTTGACCTCCAGTTGTATGGTTCTGAAGTCAACATTTGAAAGATAGGAAGGGACAAAATTTAATAGAAATCTACATTTAGCAGTGTCCCTTCTCTGCTTAACTTTAGCTTAAGAACTAATAAATGCTGCTTTTCCTGGTAGAAATTACTTACAAAGTTAAAGGGTCATGCTCTTGCTGCCATAGACAGGAAAACTGGTTAGAGGACCAGAAGGAAGGAGGAAGCCCTGCAGGAATTTAGGGTAACTGCTGGCATTCTAGTCTGGTGCACGCTGTGAAACACAGAGGCCACTAATCCTAGGGAGGTCCAAAGAGAGGGAAATAGGCAGAGAAGGTTTTTTCTACATGGACTCAGTCTGGCATAGTAATATCAGCAGACAATGCTGGTACCCAGCAGTGATTTGTTGTGATATAGCATAAGCTTAAATGAATGAAAAAGTATGAGAAAAGACAGATAAGATGGGCAGAATAAAAGAGACGTGCAAGGGCAAAAGAAAAGGAAAGTGTGTCCAGAAATCACAAAATTTGAGGGAAATATTTTGGCACATTTCCTTTGGACTTTATTTGTTTCAAAACAAAAATAATGTTACATCCATTCTCAAAAGTGAAACTACAAAGAACATGGAAAAAGCAATTAAAAAAAAAACCAGCATGCAAAGATATCAAATTGGAGACGACGAGTTAAATGAATGAAGTCCAAGTGTAAGCATTTCATATAACTGGATGAATCCAAACTAGTGCATTAAAAACCTGAAAACTGGCTCAAGTTAGACAAACTCTGAACAACATATTTACTGACACTAAAAATGTGACTGCTACAGTGGGAGTAATTCTGCTTCAGTCTTAAAGATTTTAATAGTGAATTCATGGTTAGGAATGCTATGCAATGAAAGCCAGAAGGAAAAAAAAGAAAAAAGAAAAAGAGAAAATAAGTCACCACTATTGGATTTTAAAGTATTACAAGAATTTCTGCAGCAGGTGTGACTCCTGCACTAAGTGAACTGTATAGTTTATAATCTGCTATGAACCATTCTCCAGTGGAAGAGAAGAGAAATGAATTGTGGCAAACAGAGGAAGAGATCACAAATAACTGTTAGAAGGCCAACCATGAGGCTAAATGCCTTTGTGAAGAGGTCAATGTTTGATATGTCTCTTGCTGCTGGGTAAAGTACTGTACTCTGTAAAAATACTTTGATCTGATGGGTTTTAGCTTATTTGCTCCTATCCTTCAGCTCTCAACAAGCATTAGAGCATATAATTAAGAAAGAGCTTGCATGTTTCCAGGATAAAGGAAGAAACTCTTTGATAACACAATCCAATTATGTTGGGGGAGACCTGAAGGTTTGAGTTGCTGAGAGCTGTCAAACATATTTATTTCGAAGCAAGAATGGATTCAGGAGTTAATTCACTTCATAGAGATCAACACTTGCACTGCAAAGGCCCTGATAACACACCTTCAGGGGCTTGCCTTTGCTTTCCCTTACTTTTGGTCATCACATGGTTGTTGGGAAGATTCATGTTAAATTCACCAAATGCTTTCAGGTCTCATCTATATCCTTTGGAAGTATTCCAAACCATTCTTTTCTCTTAATTAAACTCAGGTTCAAGGGTTTTGGTCTAAGATTTAAGGTTTTCACCTTTAAGCTTTTTCTGAATAGATGTTAGCCAGAAAAACAGTACATTTGTGAAAAAATGTGATGAGAAGGAAAGTTCTAGGCATTATGCATGCTTATGTCTTGTAGGGGCTAGAGAAGAGCTGAATTCAAGAAGTGATTTAATAGTCTAAAGTGCTTGAAAGAACCGCCCCATCATTTTAAAAGACTAGGCTTTATGTAGCATAGTTATGCATGCATGTTTTTCAGGCCAGATCCTAAAAGGACCATGAAAATCCCTTCTGAACTTGCTTTTAAGATGTTAATGAAATTCTGCAAAGATCTACTTTCTTTCTGTGAATGTCTGAGCCTCTGAACTGCTTAAGTCTCCACTGCCAGATTTTGCCATGTGTCTAAATACTTGTCAATGGGTGTATGCAAAATAACCTCTGATGCTGTTGAGCAGGAGAGGCAGCTCTGTGCAGCCTTGCCTCTTTCTAGCACAGTTATATTGCAATAAATATCACTCTTGGGACTGCAAGTTAATAAAAAATGTTGAAATTACATGGAAGAATCTTATAATGCTGCATTAAGGTAATTGGGCACAAGAAGCCAAATATGGGAGGGATGAATGCAGCAACCAGAAAGAGAAAAGAGATGCAGGCAGATCCTATAACCCAGAACTCTCTCTTATATTCATATCATCATTGCTATTTTCTTTTCTAAGAGTTATCATAAAACTATGTGGAAGGCAAAATCTCTTAATTTCTAACATATTGCAAAATCCATTATATGAATATAATGACTTTCTTGCCATGATTTTTATTTGGATTGCCTGCATTATCACAGTTGACTTCTAGACAGATATGAGCCTCAATTCAGCAGTGATTTCTAGTTCACACACATTTGTCGAATTTACAGGAACTCGATTAGATGCGACTCAGCAAAAATATACACCATTGTGGGGAACAAAAATAGAATCTTCATTGCCATTTATTGAGGCCATTTAAAAAAATAATGGGGATTAAAATGGAAAATAATAGTTTCAAAAGGTGTTGTAATCAAAGTTACAGTAAAATTTATACTTTTTAGTAAGTTCAAATAGTAAAAAGAATTATAAATATCATTTACTAAGCCCTGGCTTAGTAAAATTTTTTTCTCACATTAGCAGCATATTTGATTATCTCATGGCCACTATCTTTCAAACAGAAATATATAGACATATGTGTCCAGTCCAGAAAATGAGGACTCTGTACATGTATTCAGAGCCTGGAAGACTCCAGGCTTATGTCTAAGTCCTCTAATTTAATTATTTTTTCAATTCAGCTGGTGTTTCCAAAGACATGCCTCCAGACCGAGTACTAAAACAAGTTCTGACAGGAAGCATAGAATAATTAAATACTCATCCATTATTTTATTACGTTCCATTCATATTACAAGATTGCCTTAAATATACATGATTGAATGAGGATTTTTGGTAAAGATCTGAGTATTAATCTCTTACTGTTTTCAACCAGTTCAGTATTTGCAGTAAACAATTTTGTTGAATTCCTTATATTCAACATACGTTATTCTCATTTAGTCCTCTTCCTTCTATGCTGGTCTTGGGATTTCTAAATTCAATGTTTAGGGCTTCATTGCCTAAACATAAAGTCTTGAGGTTATTCTATGTAGATTCCCCTGCCAATCCAGAATGCATCTGCTCATCCAGTGCAGTACCAGTCAGCTGCTTTGTGGACTTCTCAGATGTCCTCAGCCTCTCAAATTTGTTTTATTGTTACTTAGAGAACGTAAGATTACTGACAGATTAAACCACAGCTATCAATTAAATTAAGGTGACTATTGTAATTTAACCCCAGTAGGCAGTTCAACTTACTTTTTTTAAAATCTGATCTTTTTAGTGTAACACATAGGTATAATAATTAATAATAAATTTAATTTTGATTTATTTTTCATTGTGGTGAATTGCATAGTATTGCAATTAATTGGGATACTCATATTGGGATGAATTTTTTTGTCTTATGTCAAATAAATTGGTCATATTTCTCAGATATTTCCAAACTGGAATTCACATCTGCTTGCACTGAAGTGTGCTTGTATCTACATGCAATATGAGAAAGGAAATATCCAGTTTTCCTTTGGCTATCTACAGTATCTGAACCAGCAGTGAAACTTTATTCCCTACAGTGGTAGATTCTCTGACCTGGAAATTTTTTTGAGCCAATAACTATAAAACATTGTTAGGATTTATATCATAACTAGAAATTATAAATACAGGATTGGACTGCCAGTCCTCATTGCTTAATTAAGTTATGTCAGGGTCTTTTTAAACAGCAAAATTATCTTAACTCATACTTCAAAACAAAATTGACACTGGGAAAGAGAAATGACTACATAAGTGGTCCGGATAACTACTCCTCAATATTTTTTACTTCTATATTTTTAAGGGAAAAGACATTATTCTATGAAAGGCAATGCTTCTGTAATATTGACATCTGTGAGAATAGGACTGGGCTCAAAAATTACTAAAGGCAAACAATACCTCAGTTATGCCACAAAGATAATTTTATTGAGTTTGCATGGCAAGGTTTGGTATTGGGGTGGACTGCATGGGTGCCTTCTGTGAGAAACTGCTAGAAGCTTCTCTGATGTGTGATAGGACCGATGCCATGTGGTTCCAAGATGGAGCTGCCACTGGTCTCTGATTCCATCAGAGACCTCCATTGTGAAGCAGATATACACCATGGAGGGTCTCACGCTTGAGAAGGCGGATCCCCAAAGGAGGCTGCAGCCCTGTGAAGTGCCAGGGCTGGAGCAGGCTCCTGACGGGAGCTGTGGACCCATGGAGAACAGACCCCATGCTAGAGCAGATTTTGCTGGCAGGACTTGTGACTCATTCCTGACAGACCGCACCCTGTGGAATGGACACACACTGGAGCAGTTCATGAAGAACTAGACCCAGTGGGAAGGACTCATCTGGGAGAAGTTCATGGACAACTGTCTCACATGGGAGGGACCCTTGCTGGAATNCCATGTGGTTCCAAGATGGAGCTGCCACTGGTCTCTGATTCCATCAGAGACCTCCACTGTGAAGCAGATATACACCATGGAGGGTCTCACGCTTGAGAAGGCGGATCCCCAAAGGAGGCTGCAGCCCTGTGAAGTGCCAGGGCTGGAGCAGGCTCCTGACGGGAGCTGTGGACCCATGGAGAACAGACCCCATGCTAGAGCAGATTTTGCTGGCAGGACTTGTGACTCATTCCTGACAGACCGCACCCTGTGGAATGGACACACACTGGAGCAGTTCATGAAGAACTAGACCCAGTGGGAAGGACTCATCTGGGAGAAGTTCATGGACAACTGTCTCACATGGGAGGGACCCTTGCTGGAATGTGAGGAGTCCTTTCCCTGAGGATGAAGGTGCAGGGGAGAAAACATGTAATGAACTGTCCCCAGACCCCATTCCCTGTCTCCCTGTGCTCCTGGCAGGGATGAGGCAGAGAATTCAGGAAGAAAGCCAAGCCCAGGAAGAAGGGAGTGGTGAGGAGAAGATGGTGCTTTTAAGATTTGGATTTATTTCTCATTTCCCTACTCTGATTTGATTGGCAATAAATTAAACTAATTTCTTCGGGTCCATTCTGTTTTGTCCAAGGCAGTAATTGGCGAGTGATCTCTCCCTGTCCTTATTTTGGTCCACAAGCCTTTTTTTTTATGTTTTCTCTCCCTTTTCCAGCTGAGGAGGGGAGCAACAGGGAGGCTTTGGTGGGCACCTGGTGCTCAGCCAGGGCCAACCTACCACAGTAACTAAAGTGAATTCTGTGTAAATGTATGCTCTAAAATGTATGCTCTAATAGTAACTCTATTTTACAATTTATAAAGTCCAAAGGAAGTTCAACTAGGAAAAATAATAAAGAAGGGTGCACGATTCCTTCATCCAAGGTAACAGCAAGAGATGAATTTTTGACTCCAATTGCCAATGAAGTCCTAAAGATGGAAGCTACTACTGTTTCTAAACAGGTTAAATAAAATTAGGGGTCATGTAAATTTTATTCTTATACATTTATTATTTTATTTTAAGAATTAACTGTTATGTTTGCAAATAATAAATTTTACATTTCATTTTTAATATCATAGTGTGTGTTAAATTTTTGAAAGTTAGATATCATAAGTAAACTAGTTTCCATCTGGCTAAACATCTAGCTTTAATTAAATGCCTAGTTTTATAATCCGAAAGGTGAGCTCAATGCCATCCTGAAAGAACACACAGAACAGAAAACAGGAACATGATCCATAACACCACAGTTATCATGCTCACACAGGGGCTACAGATCCTAGGCTGTGTTCCCTGCGTCAATCTTCTGGTAATCTAAAGCTTAGTTTTCTAAAATCTCATTTTACAGCTGTGCATTCCTAATCAAAGGTGG
>VXBB01043978.1:625821-641420 GCA_013399915.1 Illadopsis cleaveri | reverse complement strand
AATTGCCAATAGTAGTTAAAATATAAAGTTTCATATTTTATATATTTTATTCTATGTCTTTTTTGCTAATTTTATTGTGATAAATGACCAGGTGGTAGTCATTTAAAGTCATTGCAGTTAGGCACTGTCCATGGTCCTGTTGACAAGGCTAGTCAGGCTTTCTTTTAATCGTGCTATAGATGTGAAAAAGAAACCTTACTATGTACCATGGGGCCAACCTGTGCTGGGGATTGATTTAAAAAATGACTCGGGAAATTAAAAATCCATATTATTGTTTTCTTAAACAATATTTTGATGTCCAGTATTGTTATTATTTTATTTAAATGTACTACAATAGCAGGGAAATTTTGCAAGTTTTGACATGATTAACACCAAAGTTGATTTTAGAAGGAGAGAATAGTCTAAAATTAAAGGTAAGAATCCTTCTTATAAGCCTACTTTATTAAATATAGTTCCTTCATTAGCAATATTTCTGCTTTTCCAGGTAACTCATGATAGATTTTCTATTTTTTTTCTAGGATTCAAAAACTGGGTCACTATGACATCAGGGAAGTGTATTTTCTCTAGTGATCAAAACATTTGAACCTATTCTTCACCAGTATGTTGAGAGATCCATGAAATTCACTTTTTTTTCTTTCATTTGATGATGAACCTTTAAACAGAAAGAAAAAGGCAGTGAGAGGAGAAGAGAGAGGTATTAAAAATATACTGATATAACTGCATCTACAGTTCAAAGCATCTAGAAGACATGCAGTTCTTAAAATTTTCCTCTCTATTAATAAGAGTACAAAATATCCAGTTAGCTATTTTAATTGGTTTTTCTGCATGGAGGGAACTGAGAGTTTGAATTTTTGATTCAATTCCTTATTAACTTAGAAGCAACAAATTGGGTCCATGGACAAGTTGCAGAAAGAAAATTACAGTACTAGAGGCTCTATAGCAAAGCTCTGTAGTGAAGATCTGAAGTGTAGCATAAGTCAAAACTTGCTCATTCAAAATCAGAAACTCTGAGGCAGGTATACTCAAAAACATTGTCCCTGCAACCATTTTGTCTGATTTAACTCCTGATTTATGAGTTAAATATTTTCAATCTTAAGGAAATTTTTTTGTACATACACAATCTGTATGTATAATGTGTAAGACAAATAGTTAAGTACACTAGACCTATTCAACCAGTGAAAGAGAAGTATAAGGCTTCTGATGGTTCTGGTTTTTAAAATCAAAATTGCCTCAGATAATGGAACTAAGGAACAATCATTCATTGTCTGATCAGAGTAAATATCTACTATGAATGGAAGGAGAAAAAAATGAAATAAAAAGGTGTCTGATTTAAAACAAATGAAAATGAAGGAAAGCATCCCCACAAGACATGAATATTTGTAAGTGTACCTGAGTACAAAAATCATAGACAAATGTATAGAACAGAAAAAGGCATTGCTGTTTGTAAGAGACTGAGGACTTTATCTCACAAATTCAGGGAGACTCTGCATGCAGAGGCCTAAACAATTCTCAAGATCAAGTATAGACTGTGGTCTCAGTCAGAGCCTTTCACTGAAACCAATTTAGATAAAAACAAGATTTTTGCTACTTTCAAAAAAAGCCCACAAAATGCTTTTATTCAGGTGAAAATTGTCGCCTTAAAATATTACCAAACATTTGCCCTAAACACTTCATGACAGTGATTCAATATAGAGGCGGAAACAAGGCTGGTAAATTGAAAGCGTGTGAGGCAAATGTCACAAAATACTTTTTATTCATGTGATTATTTTTTCTTACCCCAAAGACTTGTAACTGCATCCAACTATTGGAAATAATTTCTGAGACATACTAGTGCTTCTGCTGTGCCCAGGAAATGGTAGTGCTAGTTGGTCAAGGCCAAAACTCTGCTGAGGACTGCTCTAACTATTTAGAAATAGAGAGAATAGCATTGTTCAATATGTGTTCCAGTGGCTAAGATTTTATCTATTTTTTACAAGAGATATAGCCAGGGAACAAAGACATGGAGAAATAGTGACAGCCTAGGAAATATTGGATCTTTAGTGATCTTACACAAAAATTGTGGCCATAAAGATTTCAAGAGTTCTTCTTTCAATATGAGATAACAAGCAGAATCTGCACCATGTACTGCTGACTTTTAGAGATGACACTTGGAAGAGTCAAAACATCTGAAGTTTTGGGTTTTACTAAACAGCTGCATTAAAGGGAAACACTATTAACAGGATCCCTATTAATATTTTTATTAGTTGTGGGGTTTTACGAACATCAGTTTTGAAAAAAAGGAAAAAGTAAGAATTTTTTCAAGTCCATAAAACAGTTCAATGAGAAATTTAACTTATTATTTTAATTTAAAAAAAATATATACTTTTTAAACAATCAGTTATTGAAATGGGAGTGCTTCTCTGATTGTCCAATTCTGGTTAATTTCAGAATAACCCAATTGTCTGACATTTTTTGAAGTTGTGACTATGGCTCAAGCCAGACATATATCTCAGTAGTAATTTTTCAATATACTGAGGAGATATCTTAGTAGAATTGTTGCAAAAAAGAGATCTGAACTTTACACTAAATAAACAGAGATGCTTTCATTTTGTTTCAGATGGTAAAATGTTAATTCACACCATGGCATCTGTGTTATAGATATTGTCCATGTCCTTCAGGAAATGTAACCTGATGACATTTCATGGTTAATAAATTAGGTAGAAGTATAGTACAGCTGCTTATAAGTTCTAGAAAAGACTCTGCTTAGCTTGAAGCCAGGAAGGGAACATAGACTCCCATAAACTTTCTGGTAACAAGGAAGACATCCATTGAATTAATCTGGAGTTATTTGCATATTGCCACAGAAATTGATAAGAAATATTAAGAAACAAAATTACCTCTCCTGCATGTTAATGAGTACAAAGGAAAATCATGACTTCTTCTTGTATCATGCTTCAAGGTGAGAAACACGCGTCCTTAAGTTACCCCATGTTTATTAGGAGGAACATGTCTTATAAATATCATCGTTCCTTTGTTACATGATTTAATTTCATATTTTGGGTAAGAAATTGTGATTTTGTTGCACTGTGAAACACTTTAGCTAAGAAGTATATGATCCATTAAAATAACAAGAAATACCTGCTCCTGATTCAGTGAACATTGTTTCGTGTGGGGGGATGAAGAGTCTTCTTAATGATTACATTAGGAGTAAAAGATGTGTTCAGTCCAGCAAACATGGTAATAATTAGAAAATGAAGGCTGTCACTGAAATTGATTCCTTTCACTTTGACTCACCCAAGTGTGACAACATCACTAGTAAAAGAAGGGAAATTCCACTCCCACAGCTGATTCTTTACTCCTTCATCTGCTATGAGTTCTCTTGGGGCTCTTTTGACAATTTCATTTTGATTTGGGGAACAGAAAACGTGTCCTCCAATATTTCTCCAGCAGTTGCTGTTTATCCTTCTAACTGCAAATCTCTAGATGACAGGTGAAAGACAGAGTTTCTGTTTCAGAAAAATTTCAAAGTATAAAATTGAAATAAAAAGTCAAAATAGCTTTCATTCATCTAAAATAGAGAAAAATGCACAGCTCAATTGAGTGAATACAATTCTATTTTGCAGATTCAGAACGCTTCACAGGTATTTTGACTGTTTTAAATGATGCACACTGACTTAACATTCAAAATGAAAAATCATTTTGAAGACAAAAACAATTACATATATATCTTGACATCAGACATATGCAGGAAATGTTTTTTATTGAATAATCTATTTAATCAATGAAATTGTAAAAATATCTCTTTTAGAAAACAAGTGTGAACTATACTTTAAAGGAAATCCTTTTAATGTTTGAAGAAAGATTTGTAAATTTAGTCATAATATTACCTTCAATTTTCTATTGAATTTTAATCATAATGAAGTACACTCAGTATTCCTGTACTTCCTCATATTTTCTTCTCTCACACTCTTTGAGTACAGCTTCTGAAAGGCAAAAAATAAGGGGACAGGGAATAGTTATAGGAGAAACTGTGAAAAATGATCTTACAATAAAACGGAAGAGCAGGAATGAAAACAAGAGACTTTTTCTCTCCGTATCTCTTTCCCTACAGTCTCCATCAGTCATTAATACTTATGAAGGAGTTTAATTAACTGTTCAGAGACCTTCAGCTAAAGAAGCAGAAACAGAGGGCACTTCAAAACTTTTATTACAAAAATTACAGCTAGTTAATTTCACCAATCTTCATTTGATCTGTATGTTAAAAAGTTGAGTTTGATTAAAGAAAAATTATAGAAGTGGAACAAAAGTGTAACTCTTGGAAGAAAGCAAAAGTGAATCTTTTTTAAGGACTACCTTGACTGGAGAATTAACTTTTGTTCAATAAAAGCATTCTGGAGGTATTCATAACTACAACATTTCTATGACACCTTACTTTTTCTGTGATTTTCCATCTCAAATAGAAAAACTATAAATTTAGTTCCAGCAATATATCCAGTAGGGAGCTGACCCGGCAATGTGGGATTCTAGACATTACAAGGTAGGTGCACGAAAGAGTTAAATATTGGAAACCTATTTGAATAGTGTTGAGAAGCAATTTTGATAAATTCAGAGAGGTATGCCAAAACTAATAGATATTAATAACAGGTAGCTACAGAAGTATAGTGCATCTATGAACATGCATACACATCTCCTCATCAATCATCATTTTTGTGGAGGCAGCTATTAATGGCCCTAAAACTGAGCTGTATCTTTGACTGTCTTGCACTAACAAAACATTACCTAGGCTTGAGTTGAAGGCTGTGAAGTCAAATAATGGTTTATAACAGGCCTCCCTAAACAAGATGGTATCAGAAGCCTTGAAACCTCAAGCGCGGGATGATAACAGATGTTCCAGAGCTATAAACTCTACTCAGAAACGGTCAATTATTATTTACTAAAGGAATATAACCTTGGGAACAGAATAGAACTACCTTTTCCAAATAACAGAGAGAGCAATTAAAACTATCTAGCATGTGTAAAATGTAGATGTAACATGACACACTGGGAAAAACATGAAAAAAAAAATATGAGCAAAGGAAGCTGGCTGTTTAAAATTGCACTGAATAACCTCAACCACAGCTTATAATAAGGTGAAAAAACCCATACCAGGAAAATTAGTTTAAAAATAGGTTGGGATGCTTATGACTTGCCAAACAGTCCACTGAAAATGTGAAGCATAACCTCAGAAAAAATCGTAGATATTACAATGCCTGTGTGTGTCAGCTTTAACTGTCACTTAATTTGGGATATTCTGTAACTGAATATTTTGGACTGTAAATGCTAGTATAATTCTAAACAGATTTATGTTCACTCTTTGATTAGCTCACTAAGACTTAAGTTAGACTATCATTCAAAACAAGAAGTTTCTTGTTTTCAAATACAAGGTGTGCTTTCCCAGCTCACAAACATGCATGAGGTCTTTCATAAAGTTTCTCACTGTTGAATATGATTAGAATTTGAATGCCAGAATAATCTAAGAGGAGGAAAAAGTCATGTCATATTGTTAAATATTTGATCTTATCTTTTTCTTTGCATGATCTCAAAAAATACTAAATACAAGTCTGGTTTTTATACCTCATGTTAAGAATCTGTTTCATGCTTTAAGTATTGGAATTTATTAAAGATATTACAGTGACAAATGTTTTCAGTCAGTAATGTTCAGGGTTTTTAACTGTACATCTTTTCCTTCAGCTGCAGATTTTGGCTTACTGTCCTCGTTCTTTACATGAATAGTTTGTCAGACCTCATATTAAAACCCTGCAAGAAATAATTGAAAGCAGGATACATAGAAAAAAGTTGGGTGAAATTTCACATGATTTTTATAAAGACTGGCAGTACTGATAGCTGCCTTTGAGAAATTATTCTATTTAGACACCAAGTTAAAGTGTTAGGACTAATCTGACTATCATTAAATAAATTTTTTTCAGTTGGTGAGTTGGTACAAAAAAGTTAACCTTAACAGAAGTTAAGCTTTTTTGAGTCGAAAAGTCATTTGCTTTGAAAAACTAGATTATATTGCAACACAACTGTGTATTGAGCTGCTTATGCTTTAAGCCTCAGTGGTTTATAATTATTCTCCAAAGTAGAAAATGTTATTTTAAAATTTTTGAGAAAATTGGGTTTGAGAATATTGCTGGATAGAAAACAGGCCTTTTATTGTGTTTCTCAATTATTGGTACAAACATTATGTAAAAAATTATAAAATATAAAAGATAATTAAAAATAAAAGGGTAAGATCCAGATTTTAAAGCTAAACATGGATGGCAACAGCAGCAGTTCTTGAAAAAGAAATGTTTGTTATCTTTTACCTTTAACTGGACATAGTATAGAAGAAATAAGTGGCTTTTAAACACAGAGATCTGAAGAGATTTCCCACTCCACACACACACCTTCTTTTTGATACAATGCCTCCATCAGCTTCTTTCTAATACTTATTTTTCATTAAAAATCTTTTTAATGCACAAAACTGTGGAGTTTTTTTCCCTCCCTAGAAAATACCAAACTTTGTTGGATGAACAAAATAAATCAATGGAACTTAAGAAATTCTATTTCAGTTATTAAAGTTCATATCATGGGAATTAAACAAGGATTTGATACTTTCCTAAATTAGTGTTTTTATTAGAACTGCCATCAGTTTTAGCTGCCTTTGGAAATTTTAGCTACAGATCTTCAATTGCAAGAGGCAATCATCAAAATAGTCAAAGATTCATTCATAGCTGATAAAGTTATGCTAGGTAACTTCCTCACATTTTCATTCTGTTTTCTCAAAAAGCAAGAATCCAGATGCATAAAATAGTTAAATTTCATAATGCTGAATTTGATTGTAATGACATCTGGAAAAATCCTTGTATCTGAAAATAAATTTTGTCTGCATTGTGCAAACTTTCTGGGAAACTGTGACCTTAACTCGGATATGCACAGTGTGATATTCGAGTAGCACATTAAAAACCATAGATGATGAAACTTGAGTATTCTATGAGAGATAAATTTTCTGCTTCAGTCAACACCAGATATTTACAGATGATGGAAAATAAAATACACAAAGGAGAAGTTAAAATTAATCTCTAATATTTTACGACATTTCTCTCCAATATTTTATGCTGTTGAAGACACAATTGCTATGAGCAGTAGGATAGGTCTCTACCCTTGTTAGCTTTCATGCATAAGAAATAAGCTTTCAATATATAATTAATGTAAGCAATGAAACTGAAAACAAGGCACCTTCCCCCAGCCAAAAGGTACTATATTATGCAATATCTTGAATTCTGTATCTGAAAATCATGTGATTTTTTTAGTTTCCTTTATTATAAACACAGCCTTTTCTCAGAAATTTCCATCTACGACTCAGAACATCCTTGGTCTTATTTAGATCTTTACACAACTGTTATTTATTTGGGGCTTGACTGTCTGCCAGCAGAGCACTAAATATAGATGGGGTTTTTTGTTGTTTTGTTTATTAACTGATAAGCAAGATTGTTTACTATGTTAATCAGTGCATCCTTACTCCTGCCTTGAAGGCTATTTATACAGAGGCTGAATATTTCAGCTAATTGGAAGAAGGAGTCATGTTGGATCCATAAATCTTGCATATAAGGTTAATTTTACTGTTGTACTTACTCCTGCTATAACCATATATCAGTGGTTTAACTATGCCTTCTGAATTTGTTCAGTCTTTGTAAAGATTCCTGAGAGCTATAGAAGCATTCTGCAATATATCTTATAAGACTCCACAAAATATAAGTAGCTGAATGAAAATTGTATGATGATGTCAATCATTTAATGTCAACTATCCTTTGCAGAAGACAGCCATGGAGTGTAGCACCCAGGCAATGCTGTTTTGAACACTTTGCAGCTAAAGAAAACACAAGGAACCTCAGAACACTGAATGCAGAAGAAAAATATTATTATTATTAAAACACTATTAAGTTTCCTTAGCAGAAAATTAAAGGGCTGGTAGTTTCAAGGCAGTTGTTTAGTTTTTTCATGATCAAACAATTTTCTCTAAACACTACTACTGACAGATGCTGATTTTCTATCTCCATTTTTGTTGAGATAGACTAAGAAAATGAGACTTCATAGCCAAAGTATGCAGTGAAAAAGCTTTCTGGAAACACTTAAAAAAAATCCCAAACAAACATTGGCAAATGTGTGTTTGGAAATATGGCATTAATGATTCAGCACATGTAGTAAGAGATTAAAATGAATATTGATTCTGCTAAGCACCTACCCACATGTGCAAGAATGGGCTGTCTCCCTTGGAATTCTTTAATGTTATCTTACATTACATATTATACTTAGCAAAACAAAAGGTAGTATGAAGAAATCATGTTTTCAAAGATTACAAGTACACAAAAATGTGGAAAAAGAATACATCATGGAAAAAAACACTTGCTATTTTATAGGGTCCTGTAGGTATTATATAATAGCGAGAATCTAATAAGAGGTATAAATTAATATGTGCACAACCTGAAGCAAAGGAAAATCTGTAAAGGAAAAAGATCTAGCAAACTTAATTCTTACTGAACTGTGATGCCTGAGCTCAGTAGAGTATGAAGAGCTGGCAACTAAGTAAAAAATTAAAAATTTTAATTTCTGTTAATATGACAGCTTTTGGAAATTATAGCTTCAAGATACTTCAAGATAGCTTCAAGATTTGACTTTGAATAATTTTTTAATGCAGATTAACATGAATTGTCTTAAGAAAGGACCTAAGCAAAAGGTTTCTAACAGGAAATAAGCTTTTTTTAATTAAAAAAACATGCTAGTTTAAAAGGAGATTTTGCTATACCAAAAGAACAGTTATAATTCATAAATTTAAACCTACTTTTACAAAGATCTATATTGAGAAATACAGTATGCAAATAATAAAAAAAAAAGCCTAAAAAATGTCAATCATTGGAACAGCAAAACAACTTTTACACTAGAAAATAGCATTTTTAAATTAATTGTGAGGTTGAATGCCTAAAAGTCAGCAAACGCTTGCAACATTCAGGGAGGTCTAATAGTTATGAGTTATTCAGTGATTTTTTCTCCTTATGTCTAGAGAAATCAGCCTGTAGGTAGCCAGCAACAGAGCAATAATGCTCTTCTCAGAGTATACTTTGAATTTTTGTTGATACTATTTTTCTCCAGGTTGTTCTTTTAATTTCTTAGCTGTGTTTTGGCATGGTACTGAGTTGCAGAGTTGGCCTTCTGCTTTTCCTTTCCATTCTCCAGTTTGTCCTTTGGCTCCGCTGTTGTTATCTTGGCCATGATTTCAGTCCCCTGGTCTCTCTGATCCACTTTCTGAGCCTCTTCATATCTTTCTACATTGTTGGCTCTCTCTCTTTTTCTTTTTATATATTTTTTAATCTCTCCCATTTATAATGTTGCATAGTTCCCACATGGCTTTGATTAATGCACTCTTCCCCTGCTTTTGCATAAGTAGGACTAAGCTAAAGAATTCCATGAACTGTTTATAGAAGCAGCTTAAAATGTTTTATGTTCTCCAGGACACTCTCATTTTTGTTGGGTTTGGTTTAAATATGTTGGTTCAGATTCACAGTGAAAGTGGATGGAAAAGATGGAGCAAACCACATGAACCCACTCACATGGAGCCTGTGTCCTATTTAAATCACCAGAGGGATTTACCACTAGAAAATAGAATATAGTGGGTTATTTCTCTCCTTCCTTTGCTAATGCCATGGTTGGAATCTGCTTTAGTCTATGGTCTGGCCACTAGCAGGCTTCTACCCTCTGAAGACGATGGTATTCTAACATGAGTAACTTCCCTGCCAAGGCAGGGGATGTGCTTCCCTTCTCACTGTGCTACCTAGTTTTTGGCTGTTAGAAATTTTATCGCCTCAGCCAAGAAGGAGCATTTTTCTTTAACATGATTTTACAACTATTTCTGCCTCCAGAACCATTTTTGCTTTTATGACTCAATCTCCTAGTGCAGATTAGGTGAAATCAACATTAACCTTCTAGGTAATTTTTTTCTTTCTATGGAGGAAAGAGGCAAGAGAGCTATAAGGAAGTTGTCTGAGTGTGTGCTCATCTTTATGAAGGCAGAATGTTATGTTACTTACCTGTAGTAAATTTATTTATTTTTCAGGATCATAGTCCATTAGAAAAGCGGGAATAGACCATGACATCTGCTCAGGACTGAACTTTCAGGCCTTTGTGAGAAGTAGAGAAGAGTCATGGGGAGGAAGAGATCATAGGCAATAACTCACAAATTCATCCTACCCAAGCTGAGGCCCCTAACTGAAATATTTGGGAGTGTAGTCTCAAAAGAGAGAGCTACTTGAAGGAACGACCTAGATACTCTCACAGGAAAGTTCAGCCCTCAGACTGAAAGCCTTCTGGAGGTCTGTATCTCTCCCTTTGATCAAGGAAAGTAGAAGTGCTACGACTCTACCCTAAGGGTTTTCATCACTGTAAGGTTAAGTGGAATGAGTACAGTTCAAAAAGCATATTCTAAAATAATCTGGGGTATGTGAACTAGGGAATAGGTGCCTAATAGGAGATTACAATGAACGAAGTGCTTAACCCCTGACATGAAATCTTTCTGTCAGGAACAGCCATGCCTGTCCCTGCCCACCCCTCTGGGGCTCCCTTTTCATCCAGGAACTCATTTCACGCCCCTGGGCCATCAGCCCCTGCCTCAGCAATGCCATTTGACCCAGCTCCATCTCCCAACATCCCTGCCTTGCCTCTCTGGGGGTCCACCCCAAGGGCCAGCCTCATCTATCCCAACCCCAGGAAAGTGCCTTGTACCAAGGGCTGGGTTGCCCCAGTTCCCTCTGGGGCAGGATTTCCTGCTCCTGGCTGGGGTGGTGGGATGTGCCTGCTCTGCTGGACCCCACCTTGATGGATCTGCAGCGCCCCTGCCACTCCCCCTGGGGGTTTACTGCTCCTGCTGAGTCCTGGCAGTTTCTCTTTTCCAGATGTTTTTTTTCCACTTTTCTTTGCTCCATTTCCCCTTTAGGTGAATCTCTGCTTTTAGAGAATATTTTTGTCTTGTATCTCTTAAAGCAGGATCTTTGGGAGCATTTAGGTGCCTAATGAAGCAGATTTGGACTAATGGTATTTTTCACACAGCCTAGGCACTTCAATTCTATTGAAAAATCAGCACAGGAACATCCTTTCCTCTTCACTTTCATCTGTGTTGTCATTTGTATCCCTATTACTCCAGCACTAGGTGGGAGGGTGGATAGCAAATTTGAGGCAAGATTCCCAATATCAGTGGAAATCTCAGGAAGGAGATGGGAAGCAGCCTGGAGCAACATATAACCAAGTGGAAAGAGGATAACAGATCAAGGTAATATATAATGCTCTAATTCATTGCTCTACAGAGCTCCCATTACTCAAGGGAGCTGGGCAAGCAGGTACCATCACACCTCTGGCGGATGTGCAATCAACTGGCCCACAGGAAGTGGATTTGCTTGTTGCACGCTCATGAGCCATTCAGTCAGAAACTTGATAAATCCCCATTAAAATAAAAAGAGCAACAGTAAAACAGTGGCAACTGCCACTGAAAGCAGTATGTCTACCTCCAGAAACGTTAAAAGGAGTCTGATTCAGTGTTGGGTGAAGAAGGAAAGGACCGAATGTGAATGCCTTACTCATAGGAAAATGCTTGCACATATTGAGAAAGGCACATATGCAAGTGTGGGATGGGGATCTAGGGTTTTTAAGTGCAAGAAGAGAGCATTAGAAATCTTTCAAAGTTTGCCATTTGTTTCTAGTATTGAAAGATAATTCAAAATTCAAGCCATGTTGTGGACTAAATCTTCCCAAATCATTTTAAGGTGTATGGGACACAATTCAAAAATTTGTCCAAGGTCTTTTGAAATCTGGCTGCTGCCCAGACTTTTGAGGTGTTTTACAGACAGTGATGTATATTGTCAGGCTCTTTATATGGCTGTCTGGAGGTGATTGCTGTGCTGAGAATAGATAAAGTAATTGGCATCATGCTGAGGTAAGATTAGGAAAGGCAGACATAATTCCCTGGGTGATGTTCTGAGGGCAATAATTCTGAAAGAATTTTAAAAAATTAAAATTCAATGTCAAATAAACACAAGCTCTTTATCATTTGGGGTTGGGAGCTGGGAAGGAAAGTCAAGTAAAAACCTCCAAGGGAGCAAACATATCACAGAGACATTGCAAATGTAGTGACAGGTACTCCACACAGCAGAAGTAAAAGGCGTTGCTTTCTAACCATCAAATGACTGCTTCTTCAGAGAAGAGAGTAACACAGCTCCTTTATAAGCAAGATTTCCTTTGACAAAAGTTATTCCTCACAAGGCTCTCAGAGCACTTTATAATGTCTTCATTTCAGTTTAACAACAGTTCCAAATCAATTGCTGAATAACCAGAATTAACCAGTATTTTTACTGAGATATGAATATGGACATCCTTTATGAAATGAAAAAGTTTGTGATTTGCTGTGAAGATCAGCCATTCTTATGGTGTCAGTTGTCCTACTGTTGACTGGGCCGAGCCCTGAAGTCTGTTTCCTGGAATGAGCTTCTGTACAATCTGCAGACCTAATGCATGCAGTCAGTTTCCAATTAACCACAATAGGGGAGGACTGGAGCACTCCAGACCATGGGAACACTTACATAATGCTACTGCTTGTAAACTAGAGATAGCTCTTGAAAAACAGGTTGAGATAGCACTTATATTCATTAATAATGAATGCCTTCCAGGAAAGCCATTATGTATGAAAGCGTGTCACTGGCTTAGGCCCAAAATTAGAGTGGCTGTGTGCATTTAGGTCTCTGCCTGTACTGAAAAACCTCATAGTCATGAACTTGCTTTGGGAATCCTGTTTTAGTATCAAGGCATTGCTGACATAATTTTCACAGATTTATAATGTATACAGGTTATCCATGCACAACAGAACTCGTTGTCTAAAGTTGTCAGGAAAATTGAGTTAACAGGAAAACAGTTAGTTAAAGATGGGATAGATGGAATTTAAATCCAAATAGATAGGAATTATGGTCTTCCTATGGGATAAAACATATGTGACAAATTCTACCAAACAATTTTATTTCATCTAAAGATCTTAGTTGTCAGGGAGAGAACAAACTCTGTTTGTTTGGTTTGTTTTTTTGTTTTTTTCTTTCAGACATTCTAAGTAATACATATACACTTGACTTTAACAGCAGAATTATACCTATGTGATTTTACAGTCTCCTAATACATCTGTAACTTTGCCACTGTATTGTAATGATGAGTTATTCCTAACCTAGGAAGTTCTTTCTTAGTGACACTACCAATCTGATACTAAATTAAAGGAGGTATAGCTGATGAAGTACTTGTCTAGAGACATTTGCTGCCTTGGAACTCTTTTGTCATGTTGGAGTTTTTAGACTGGTTTTGAGAGTGATAAATTTGCAGATGAGGACATTGTCTTTATTTAAAAGCATTTTGGTTTAAGTAATGCCATCATCTGTTAGTACCAATAAAAAAATAATCCAGTTTATCTTCATGTTGAGTCTCTACATCTGTGGAAAGCAGACAGTACACAGAATTACAGAAAGTTTTGGATTGGAAGGGGCCTTAAAAATCATCTGGTTCCAATCCCCCGGTCAGGTACCTTCCAGTAAACTAACTTTCTCAAAATCCCATCCAGCCTAGTCTTGAACACTTCCAGCACTACTTGCCCTTGAAGGTATCTATCCTTCTACAGCTTTCTTGTAGGCCCCCTTTAGACACTGGAAGGCTGCTAGAATGTCTCCCTGGTGCCTTCTCTTCTCCAGGCTGCACAACCACAACTCTCTCAACCTGTCTACCCTCAGAGTGTTCCAGCCCTCTGATCACCTTCATCAGCCTCCTCTGGACTCATTCCGACAGTTCCATGTCATTATGTCTGAGGACTCCAGAGCTGGATCCAATACTTAGGTGGGGTCTCATGAAAACAGAGTAGAGGGGGAGGATGACCTCCCTCAACTTGCTGGTTACATTCTAAAGGTGATTTAGAAAGTTATAGATCATTACCAAAATTTGTTTGACAAGACATGGTGCACAAAGGGATGAGGCAGGCCACATGTCCCTCTTCAGAGCAAGACTCAGTCTGTAAATCAGACATCTCATCTCTTGGGATCTGGACCATGAATTTTTTTTAGTAGAATCACAAGAAATTTGGACTCATTTTTCTTAAACCACAAGTACTTAATTATTCTTAAACAAAGGTTATTTCTGCTGATGACCAAAAAGGGTTACAAAAAAGAATGTTTTTTTTAAATCATCACCGTATTTTCTGAGACTGTTCCCATAGATATAATAGTTTATTAGGTCGAGACCTTAATCAGATTTAAAAAATAAAGTGCCTTTCCTCTATTTGAGTCAGAAATTACCAAACATTTTAATTCTATCTAAAAAGAAGAACTTTATACTCAAACTCAGGAAGATTTCTGGAAAAAAAAGATGAAAGCTCTTAGGAGATAAGTTGGGTTAACTTTTAGAAATTAGCTGAATAGGAATTTTAAGGATAACAGATTTGGATCTGAGCTCCTAAATTAAATTGAAAACTCACATTAGAAGGTCAAATACTTTTTGCTTCTCTTTCCTTCAATCCAATACTCAGTGATTAGCAATGAGAAAGTAAGTTCTTCTCTAAAAATACCACAAATATTAAAGCTTTAGTAATCACTGAAAAATAATTTTTTACAGGACAGGAAATAATGAACATATGCTAAACCTAGCAGCTAATAAATGTGTGTTTAAACAGGAATTTATTCTCTTTGATACAAACATGGCTNCGAGATCATCATTGTGTGCGCGCTGGTGACGTTGTGCTGGAGCCAAGAGCCCGGGATTTTGTCGGGGTGGCGAGCGGCTGGCTGGGCGAGAGCCACACCACGGCAGCTATACAAGACTTATCCTAACAGAAAGGAGTTTAATGTCTTTTTTCTTTTTAATAACTGAGAGGTCAGAGCTGTTAACATGAAGAGATTCCAGAAAATGCCTCTTTAATTAAAATAAAATGATGGAATTAGACTGCTGTTTAATTCCATTGTCTTACAAGTCAAAACACCGAAGACATCTCTAAAACTTGAATCAACTATATCTTTGACAACAGAGAAATGGAGAAGAAAGGGTAGGCACTTCTGAACATGTTTTCTTCCGAAAGACAAGGATAGAATTATTTGATGTGGATAATTAAAACAAATGATGTTCACATCCCAATGTTTACTGTACTTGTACTTGATATTACAAACCTCGCAGGCAGCCTAAAGCAGTAACTTAAATTAATGAAGGAAAATGAGATTAAAGACTACACATAATGTTGAAGGTTGAAGAAATTGTTAGAAATATTATCACTGTAGGAATTTTTTAGCTTAAAAGGATAACATCATCAGAGGGACTTGGAACCAATACACTCCCAAAACAAGAGGGGTCCTTAATTTTTTTTCTATACATCAGCTGAGATTGTGGAAGAACAGAAATCATCAATAAGGAGCAAAAAACAATGAAAGGATCCAGCTGGACCACGAAGCAACAAGTTAAGAAAGCTGTGGATAGATCATGTTGCTCTATCTAAAAGCCAAAATTTTCACCAAAATCTATTTGTGGATTTTTAGTTTATAAGT
>VXBB01043978.1:580633-620798 GCA_013399915.1 Illadopsis cleaveri | reverse complement strand
CACTCCCTGTTATCCTGGGTAAGGTGCATACTAGAGGAATGACTACAGCCATAAACACCAGGTGTGGGTGCCTCCTTTTTTGCCTTCCAGGATGATGGGGATGGCTTGTTTGAGAGAGCAANTATACAGAGTCATTATTTTGTCATATTAAAAGTGTGGTAACCATGATCTCTAATGTAGAGCTCATGCATATAAGTAAAGTTCTTATATTTCTACTTTCTAATGCTAAAACCAATGATAGTTGTAATCAAATGAATATTAAGCATTTNTAAGGGCAGAAACATCTGCTCTAAGGAGTGCTTGGAGGTGTCAGCTGTTTTGTCTTCCCTCCTGCTCCTTCCCGAGACTTTCTTTAAACGTTCCCATAGTAAAACATATGAATACTGAAGTANTTTTATTTGCAGAATTCAAATATTACGTACTAACTAGACATTTAGCATACTGAATACTGTAACAATGATATTTTATTATTCTGTAGAAACAGCAAATATGCTGAATAAAAAGCAGAGAGCAGTACTGAATGGAAAACAATGAAGATAGCTTTCCATTGACTGACTAAACCTGTTTATATATTAAAGATAACATTTTCTGTTTGCTACTCTAAAAGTTGAGAATTATAACTATAGTTTCCAAGCCTGGCATATGATTAATGAGTTCTACCCTCTGCTGTATTAAAGAATGGAATGAAAATTTAATGGCCAAAGAGTGCATATATATCTTCAAAAATAACAAATAAACAAAGTGATAAAAGATGTCTATGTTGTTCACAATTCCCTTGATGCTGATATTTTTAGAAACACCGGCACACATACACGATCAATAGTACATCCTGTGAGCCATTCAACCAGTTCTCATTCCTAATGACTCACATACTTAAGTAAAATTTGGAATACACATAGTCCTTGTATCACTAAGTTAAAATAATTTACTAAACTAAGGAGAAATAATTTGAAACCCCAAAGAGGATGGTGAAAATAAGAAACAAAATCAGAATTTGCTCAGAATGACTCTGTAGTGAAAAGGGCAATAGAAAAATCATGCTGCTAACTTGAAATATTTATCTTAGAGGTAAGCTCTCCACAGTCCTTTGTTGTAACTATTTATATGTATATGTCTATGTGTATGTCTGTGTGTACACCTATTTATCCATCTATCTATATCTATAGATTTATATATCTGGGTATTACATATACCTAAACATGTGAATTAGGCAATTGCAGATTGCTGTGATGAGAATGTGTCGAAAACTTATGCAACCAGCAGGGTACTAACTTGGGGATAAAGATTTCATTAAATCTATTAACATCATGAATCATGATGATGATAAACTCTTACTATTACAAAACTCCTAGTCTTTATATTTATGTCCGAAGATAGTTGTGGGTATGCAATATCACCAGGATGATTTTATATAGTTGGTACAGATGAGAAGTACCCTTGATAATCTTCAGTTGCTGAGGTTGGGGCTCTCCTATCAGAACTGCAGTGGGCTGTCATCCTTTTTGTTTTATTTTTCTTGCTTATACTCGTTGCTATTGTGCTGTTGCCTCCCTCCCAAAAGGGTACGTCTCATTTGATGCTGATCTGTTTTTTTATTTTTTCTGTCTCCTGTGAATTTGGCAGAAGGTCCTGTCTGTTTGCACTCTTCTACTCATATCTTGTTCTTCACCAGCTTGTATGTCTCCTAGGTTGAACTATATCTGTTCATCTTTACCCCTTTAGTGGTTGCATAACCCACATGCTTATGAAAAATACTTACACCTTGTTCTGTTTGCCTGTTTCATCCCAGATTTGAAAAATGCTTAGCTACTGCTTTAACTTGCATATTTTAATATATAAGATATGATCTAAAAAAAAAATTGTTAACAAAATGTTTGATACAAAGTGATACTATTTGTATAGTGATTGATATACAAAATTCCTTGGTGTACAGACATCTGCTTTGACTACATCTTTTACAGAGTCTGAGAGCTGCCTCTGGACCAGATCAACACCTGTTAGAATAGGATAGGTCTACTGCTTCCATTGAGCTGAGTCTGACTGACTCATGGTCTCATAGTGAATTGAGTTGATTAAAGTGATAGAAAAACAATGCTGCAAGAATAAATTTCATTAAATCGGCTTTTTTTGTGACCTTGTGAAAGCTAGAGGCTTCATACTAGAGGCATCGTGCTGGGAAAAGGTGTCATTTCAATGGATTTGTGGCAGGAAGGGGAAGAATATAAGGAAACAGAGGAAGTGTAGGAAATCCACATCAAGGGAAGAACATATCAAAAGAGAAATTTCCTTCATTCTGCAAATGTGAATCATTCACCTTCCCCAGGTATACTGTGTTTGCAGCCCACTCAGTAAGGCTTCTGTTCTGAAGCACCATCCTCTGCTGCCTTACTATGGTCCTTCCTTGTTGCAGTGCATGATTAGGGTTTTTCAACTTTGTATAAGTTTCTTGTTTCTTGTAATGGTATGTTCCCTTTTCTCCCCACCCTCTCCCACTCCTTGTCCTCCTGGTGTCTTCCTAGCCCAGGCACCCACCCACCTCCATTGTCTTTGTCAAGTACCCANTCTCTCTCTCTCTTTCTCTCCCCCCTCCCTCCCCATTCCTTTGTTTCCCTTGGCCAAGTCTTTGTGTTTCGTGTCTACACAGGGCTCTAGCTTGATACAAGCCTAGAAAACCATGGATCAAACAATTACAGATGCTGTATATTCAAAGGGAAAAACATATCTTTTCTTGGGTGAATGACAGTCATTCATTATATTTATGGCCCATTACAAATAACAATGGTCTTGAATGTTGAGTGAAATATGGTGTAGTATTTGAAGTAAGCAGAAAGGAAGGAAAGGGGCTTAATACCAGGCAGAAAGAAGTAAAATTGTGAATGGAATAGGAGACAAGACTTGTAGATAAGGAGATTCTTCACATTAGTATCCTGGGTTGGCTGGGAATTTTGTCAGTTTTTCCACTTTTGCTCTTTGTTCAGACCTTTGCTCAGTGACACAGACAGGTTACCATGGGTCATGATGCCAAGGATGGAAAAAGAGCCCAGGCAACCTGCCCCCCCCGTGCTCATGGTAATCTTCACAGGTTTTCTGAACCTATAGCCTAAAGGTGGAACTCATGATTTTGTCTAATTTTCATCCACTTTTTCTGAAAATTTACAATAGAAATAATATTATGACTACATGAGAATTTAATGTTGCGTGATTGCAATAATAAACAAAGTTTTGAGCTGGTTTGTTATTATAAACCAAACCAAATAGTTGTAAAGATCCAAAAAAGATTATAAATAATTTTCAGAGAAAGAAATCCAAGCTAAGTAGCCTAAAGTCACCTACAGAGCTGGAATTTGAAATAAGAACTCATTGACACAGGTCAGTGAGCAACTGTGGTGGAACCAGCCTGTACTTTATTATGGTAATCAAGATGATATGATTCTCTTAAGAGTTCTATTTTAATTTGTCCTTCATGGATAAAAAGCAATTTAAATTGAGAAATAACAAATGTCTTATTCTATATAAATAAAAATGAAATAGAAAAAAAAAAGGTCAGAGGAATTACTCAAGCAAAGAAATAAAATTTTCGCTAAAGCAGCACTGAGTTTTCAATCCAGAAAATGTTGCTATTCTCATATTGATTCCACAGGAAAACATATGCATGAATACTGTAAGGTGAAAGCCATCCCTTTAAGTTTACAAAGAAGTTAAAAAAAGCCACTAATCCTCTGATCTTAAAATAAACGCACCATTTAATAACAGTTATCTTGTCATTTAAATAGCAGTCTCCTGAGAATATCTTAGCTAAAAAAGTGCTCTCCTAAAATATGCCAAACACTAAACTTCATTTTATATGTTCCAAAGAACAATTAGGTGGGCTAAAATTATACTTATATCAAGTGTATATAGAGCTCCAATCTGTTGTTTCATACCTAAAAAAACTCTCCACCATCATCTATAGGAGAAAACAAAATGTAGAAGACTGAACAAGAGGGAATAAATACTCAGCCTTGAAAATGCTATTAGGATTAATGGAGTGGACAGACTACAGAGGGTAGAGAATGGGATGGTTAGGAAAAAAAAAAAATAGAGGATATTGGGGTGTGAAGGGAAGGTTTATAGGGTGCACTGGAATAAGTTTTTAGTCCTTTACCAAAATTCACAAAAAGATACGCTTCTAAAGGTATCACAGGTGTGTAAAAAGCCTAAGGGTTCTCAGCAATAGGCACTAAGAAACTAAAATAAGTCAAAAGACATCATTATTTTATCATGTTTTTTCTCTAGAATAATCATCCAAATATAGTAGAAAAAATTAAAGTGTCTCACAATTTACTTCAGATGTCATAAAGGTAAAAGAATCGTTGTTTTGATTGAAATTATAAAAAAACCCAACAAAACACACAGAGCAAATCAACATCAAAACATCACATATCTTGTTATTTTGTTTTTGCTTTGTTATCACATTAGTACCAGATAATTTCATGAGAAAAATTAATGAGATTTACCATTCCCTAATAGCTACCCATCAGCCAGTGAATACTTGAGCTTGTTCTTTGTCATGATGATTCACAGGAGAGAAAGTACAAATTGAATTATTCATACTGAATACCTGGGACTTGCATGTATTCAGTAATTTCGGAGATCAGAATGTCAAAATATAGAATGTGGTGTTTATTTTTGGTCACAAAAACTAAGTATTTGTTCCAGGTTGTATAATTCAAGAAGTATTTCTTTAGACGTTAATCATAAATCAAGCAAGAAAGTTAGAAAGTGAGCAAATAAAACAGCAAGCTGTTTATTAAGATATCTTTTGTTCTTGATAAACACATGTTAAGACTGAATTTCAAGGCTAAATTTTGCTCACAAGTAGGAGTAAAAAAAAAATCCAGAGCTAAAGTTACTTAAATACTGTAAAGTCAGTATATAACATGGCTTATTATATAACATAGAAGAACTCACTCAGTCTTTAAGATAATCTAGTACTATCCTTTTTGCCTGTGAATATCAGGCTACTATAAGTATTCCAGGGATTTTAGTGCCCTTTGTATTTCACAGGATCAGGAAGAGGACATGAGGGAACAGGGAAGAATTTTTTTTTTTTGTAACAGACTCTTATATCAGGTTCTGCAAATTTGACTTTTTTTTACCATATTTAACTTTATTATGGGGGAGAAATTATTTCCCTTTTAAGTTAACACTTATCATGAGCTCTAGCACTAATGTATTTGTTATAGTAGCAGCATATTAAGGTGGCTTATGCTGTGTTTATTTTACAGCATTAAGTTGACATCTATATTTGTTTAACTGGAAAATTAAGTGTATTGATATCCTGAAGGAAGAGATAAGGTGTCATTTTTTATTCTGTTATGTGTAGTGGGAGTATAAAATAGTTTATGTGTGGCTCTTCTCAGATGCCTTGATCTTTGCTGGAATGGAACAGAGCATGTTTGAAACCTTCCTATGACCTCCTGTCTTTCAGGGAGATAAATCATTTTCTCCATGTTTCTGAGCTACTCCAAGATAATCTTTGGATTTACCTCTGTGCAGAGCCAAAGGGCTTACAGAAAAAATAGCTAATGCTTTTCTTGGCTGTTTTGTCACACATAGCCATATAAATCCAGCAGTGGATGACTTGTGGCAGGAAAAGTCAATGAAAATTTTACAATAATGAAGTCAAAAGAAAAAAAAAAACTTGCATGATTAATTGTTCTTCATGCTTTTTAGTATCATTTAAATGATTCAGTTTTTTAAAATTTCCCTTTAGCAGAGGAAATCACTGAGATAAATGCTGATTGAGCCATTCAAGCCACTTAGAAAGATGGCATCATAGATTCTATTTTTTTTTCCAGTTTAACGTGTTTTATACTGTGGCAATCTATAGAAGCTATGAAACTCACCAGAAGCAAAAACAATCCAATGTAAGATGTAAGATATTAAATAAAAGGCACTTAATTTAACTAATGTTCAGTGTAACAGGAGTCACATACATAGCCAAGTAATAAAAGTAATACTGTTATAGAAATGGATTCTACTGCAAGAGCTATAAAGTGAAGGATAGTATGAAAATCTCATGGTAGACTTATTTAGATGGATAATGGCCACGATGCTTCACTTGCACTTAAGCAAATGAAGAACAATCTAACCAATAAATACAGCCTTTTAACCATGGCCTGTAATATTTTCAGAAATGATTGATTTGGGATATTTTATATTGGAATTTTTCCACTTTGTCTCTTGCTTTGTCATCACATTTCCTTTCCACATGTACACTTACAGCCTTCTGTATTCAATATCTTTTCACTAAATATTAATTGATTATAGAAACAGCTAGATTGTAGGATAACTACCAATGTCCTACACATATATATGTCCAACATTATGGCCCACTTCAATCTGCTCTTCATCCCACATATACATCGAAATGAAAGCAAGAACCTTTCTTTGAACTGCTTCACAAGGAAAACTTTAATCTTTAAAATGGCCTGAGGAAACGGAAAAGATAAGTAGATTTAGTGAAATGTAGCCCTTCAAATTAGAAATCAGTGGTCTTAGCCCAGCTAAACAGCTCTTGAAGACAAGAAAAGCAGAGCAAAAAAGGATAGATGAAATCACTACTGTATGTCATTGTACTGCCAGGTCTCCCTTTCTGTCAGTGTTGATGCACCTTTTTCCATTTTCTCAGTATTAATTCATGTTAATGTTTCATGGCAAGGCATCATTCTAAAGTCTTAAAAAGCCCTTGAAAATACTAAATTCTGCTAACTTTTCAAGACTGAAATACAGGAATGTAAGTATGTGTGTGTCTGTGTTTTTACATGTACACATGTGTGCAGAACTCAGTAAATCAGTATGTTATTGGTAGACAAACACATGGATCTGAGTTCCACAGCAATGCTCCTTCTGCCTAATGAAGTTAGGAACATGCAAAGGGGACAAGGCATTACAACTGCATATCATCTTCCCAGCTGAGAAGAAAGAAGACGGATTACAATAGCAAAATAATTCTTCAACTACTTCTTTGATATTCTTTGTTTTGTAAGTCATTCCCATGTCACTGTGAGTCTCTTTTATGTTTCTAAAATATTCATACAGACTAAACATTACATGGCAACATATTGTGCTAAATTAAATTAGTATCAAACTCTGTACTTGTGTGAGGAAATGAATCATAAAAGAAGGTGAAAAATGCACAACTTCAAAGAAGTCTGAGGTTCCTGCTTTTCAAATAATGAGGGCAGGCTGCATGAACAATGTTATCTTGTACCAAACAATGCACAACAGAAAATTCAACAGCTATGATTTATCACCAAAAACCATGAGGAGAAAAGGGAATATGTCATTAAAATTTAGTCATCAAGTCATCTGCAACAGAATCCAAACAGAGAACTATCTCTTTCTACTACAGAATAATGCAGGAACTTGGGAATATCCTTGAAGCTGAGAGAGGTGAATTTAACTGGGGTCTATGAAATGTTTTTCACCTGTTTTGCAATACAGACTGTGATATGTCCTGTAGTCAAGGACAAAAACATTACTGAAAATGTTCCAATATGTATCCCAATTGTATTCTAAAATATAACCTTCAAAGAACAAATATCTTAAAGCACACTGAATTATTTCTGAATATTCTGTTTCAAAATGATTGCTATTCAGTAAATTCTATTCATTATATTCTATATTTATTTAATGTAATATGTTAACATATGGCATATAAAATCAAAGATAAAGTATAGATACATTTTCAAATTTGCACCTCTGTGTTCCTTATAAGAAAGTTCTTACTTTTTGGAATTAGGTCAGTACCCGTATCTTAGGACAAATATCACTCAGTCTTTATTATGTGGGGGTTTTTTTGTTATGTTTTCAGTGGAACAGACAGAGAAAATCTGTGGCATATGGACACCCCAGGGTCCGTGTTTTTCTGTTACAAAGAACTCAGACAAGGCTGCATTCCCTCTACTTTCCCACCCCAAAATACATCCATTATATGACAGATGACATTAGGGAAGCATCCTGGAGATGGAGACAGGAACACACCCAGCTGGCTTCATATCCCTTCAAATCATGAGCTAGACAGCTCTGCACTGGAACTGACTATAATGGCCCAGTTTGAAATCCTTCAGATAATACATGGATTCACAAGGAGACAAAACAAGTTTCTGTGCAAGCATATTTTCAATTTTTGTCTTCAGAATATTTCAGAATGAGTATGTATAAGCTTTAGCTGGAGGAGGGCACTGGCACCTATCTGTAAAAAAACTGATGCAATGACATAAACTTAATACTGGAATTGTGCCGTTGACGGTATCTATCTAAAAGCTACATAAATGAAAATCATGTATTTGTCCTGACCATTCCTGAAAGTTTGATAGTCTTTTAAAGCATTTGCATTAAATTCTAACTGTGCTTTCATCAATTTTTTATGCAGGATTTTACTCAGTCCAGGAGGAAAAGGACACAAGAAACACCTCCTGGGGCAGAAGGTAGAGATTGAAACAGTCAGTACAAATTCAACTAAATTTACTCATTATTACTCAAAATAGGCTTTGCCCATTACTGTCCAGTTATTTTATAAAAACTTGGGTATATAAAGAAACTGTATTAATCCATAAACTATAGGATATTAAATTTATTTCAGTAGGAATCTTCAAAAGGAAAAAATTGGAAATAAAATTTCAGATTAAACTCTGTTCAGATGAATGTGAATTGATTCATGCACCTTTATATCTATGCACACAGAAACACAGCACACATATATGTAGAAGAAAAATCAAAATCTGGAAAAATTGCCTCCACATTGAACTATTCTTTATCAGAAACAGAATCTTGGTCTCTGAATATTCTGTAAAGCTCAAAGTTCGGCATCATGCAGAGAAGTTAACCAGATGTTACAGACAAAACACTCTTTCTCTCAATAAATACATGATTCAGCCACATGGTGAGTAATATCTTTAGTTTTGTGTCTGTCCTCTCAAAAATATTACACGGAGTTAAAAAAAAAATCAGCAACAAGGTAGTTTGAGCATTTAGAGTCACACCCACATGAAGAATGCAAATAGCCCAAAGCTCTTAAATGTGGAAAGTGGTAACTGAAGAAAGATATAATAGAGACCCACAAATTTATGAATGGTGTCAGGATTGTGCACACAAGAATTAACTGTTCACTGCATCTTATGGCACAGGTAGCAGGAAGCTCAGAGTACCAAGTCAGTCAGATCCCAATTCAGAACCTCCATACAGGCACCTGGGGGGGAGCGATAATAAGCCAGAACATAGATATTCACAAATATCTATGTTGAAACACAGTATAACACTGAGTGTTGAAACACAGTATAACACTGAGTGGGACTTTCTGCCCTAAATGGACAGTATTAGAAACAAAGAAGCTTTTAGCTGCTTATATTATGGAGGGAAAGATTAAAACACAGACAGTTTTATCTTCTATAATATGTAAACCAATGAAATCAGAAACAAAAGGAATGAAAACCTCTTCCCATATAGCCATATGTGACTATTTGTGCAGAATATTTATGCAGCTGTGGGCATTTCATTGTTCCAGATGACATCAAGAGCTCAGGAATTCAAGGAAGGACATTTTGATTAGACATATGAACAGAGAAATTTATGGGGAAAAATTAAAACTTAAAATAGGCATTCACTAGCTGAATTGGAACTAAAATATTAGGTATGCAATTCATGTGGCCAATATAGACGCTAAAGATTTTGTGAATTATATGTTGCTTAAATTCTGTTTATTCAATTTTCACACTGCATTTCCTTTTTATTCTTTTGTAGACACCAAGGAAGGAGACTCTTTTCTCAAGAATTTGCAAAGAAGCAAAACTTGAAAATAGTTGAAAGAAAAAAAAGTGAGAATTTCTGCAATATAAACAAACATGTAATTGCTTGGAAGACAGCTTAAAAACATTCCAAAATAATTCCTTGCGAAATACAAATGTTTGGGTTATTGGTGAAAAGGAATACATCTTTATATTTCTACTTTCATGGTGACTAAAGAGAGAAAGAAAAGATATCTTATGTAACAACCAATTAATTGCATTTTGGTAGTGGCAAGAAATAAGAGAGCAAAAGGTAGTGTACGAAAATAACCATTAAAACAAAAAGGGTTCTAAATATCTATGAAAACATTTTCACTACTGATAAACTCTCATTTTGCAAGTTCTCTAAGCAGATATTGAATTACAAAACCTGTGATCCAATTCTGTAGAAGCTGTGGGAACCTATTCACTCACTGCAGTCAAAAGGGTCACGTCAAACAATGACTAAACTTGTGGACAGAACTTGTGGTGTTCACATAGATGTGCCCAGTATTCTTCTGGAGACTGTTAATGGTCATGTTTTCCTAGTCAATGCATATTTCAGCACTTGTTTGAACGCCTAAGATTTAGACTCCAATTAGTTCTTTGTGTTAGGCTAGATGTCTTTGGCTCCAATGTTCTTTTGCATCTTTATCTCTAATTCTTTGGCCACATGCATCTTTGTAAGTGTTCATTTTTCTGCCCATATCTGTATGCTGGCTTTTATTGTTACTTGTTATGACAACTAAGTAAGTTTAATTTTTACAATTCCTTTTTATTTTATCTGATTTTGTATACTGACATGAGAATCAAAGTATCTTTACTTAAACAAAGTTTTCCAGACTCTATTCTACATATGCTTGGAAAAATAGACAAACGTGTTGATTCAGATTCATGTTTCCTGAGTGTTCAAGATATTTTGTTTAAAAAGAGGTTTTGTTCTCCGTCTCAGTATCATGAGGATGTTGTATATTTGTTATTTATTTCCACATCATATTAGCAAAATATATTGGCACAATGTCTGCGTCAAACACACACACACACACACATTGGAAGAGTAACAGCTTCTCAGCAAGATCAAGAAGATAGAGAATCATGATATGAGAGAACAACGATAATAGTAAGGTCTTACTCAAATCCTAGTATCTGAAACAATATCAAAGAGATTACTGAAAAAGACAGGCCAATAAAAGGAGGGGTTTAACTATTTTGAATTTCCCTTGGCTTACAATTGCCTTTTTTAGATATAAATTTAGGACCTATTGGGTTTCAGTGGAATAGTTATCATCTATGGAAAATGTACAAAGATGATGGAAGTTGCACACATGTTGAATTTGGTTCCTTGGATTTTATCTCATTTTATCTGAACAGTAAATCTGCAAAATGGATTAGCCTTCAATTTTAATGTAATATTGTAAAGTAAGATAAGATGGCTTGCCACGATAAGGTACTATAAAGGTTTAAGTAGCTATTTTCAGGATAACTCTGTGGTAAGTGACCAACAGCTACATGCCAGTACCTAATTTATTACACAGTTTTTCTTCTAACAAGTGGTTTATGGCTTCAGCAAGTATAAACAGTGGTGAATAGAATGGGAGAAGCTTTATACTTTTCAGATGTTTTAGATATCTATGGTGTTCATAAATACATTTTTGTTCATCTGTCATCGCAGATAACTGTGAATGTTCACTTTTCCCATTAGGAATTAGTTTACTTAAGCTGAAATAAAGCAGAGAACTTTCCTGTACTGAAATACCAAGACTTGATAAAGCCCCTGAAACATCACCAACTTCTCTAATATTATTTGACACATCAGCAGACTAAGAGGAATTTGGATACTATGAAAATGCTACATCATTTCATTTCACTTTTATATTCAAAGTTATTTTTGAAGTGTCAGAATACTGAAAGCCCAAGACTTATTTTACTCGTACAACGCTTATCTTACTTTTTTTGGAGTACTTAAATAAGTGTGTACAACGTGGTTTTAGTTTTTTTATAAAATGCCTCCTATACTTCTAGTGGCAGAAATTACACATTTATTTTATGGTTTATATTTGAAGTGTGCTTTTTCTATTAAGAATTCTCAGAATCAATGTTCAGTTACTAATAATATTTTGTGTCACCTTCTAGTCATGAGCCTCTGTATTAACTGCAGGTCTTAATGTGCCTAATTGTTAATGTGTGCATGCAGTAAACATCATCTTGTTCTACAAAACAAATTATTTCTTTATATACACATTTTATTAGTCATTATATAAATGAAAGTCTGCTAATGAAATTATTTCTCATGGTGCTGAACTTAATTTTCATCATCAATAGTTTCTTACAACCTCGTGGTTTCTGTACAGTCCCATGAGAATGGTGTTATAGTTTTAATATTATCCAAGAGCCAAAGAAGTTGTTCCTACAAAGGACTTGGATTGTTGAAATGAGTTTAGCAAGAAGTTTGGGTTCCTTGAATGTCATCTCTACATAACCTTGAACATGACAAATGAGGATTTGAAGAGCATAAATAATGTATGGGAAATGCAATCTATTTTCCGGCTCCACAGTCATAATTAGGTTCTGATGGAGCCGTCTGTACCAATTTACTGAGAACTTTTTATTTCAAAAAAACCTCCACTTTTCAGAGTGTTTATCAGTGATAGTGAGAAGGCATCAAGGCCAAGTTTAGAAGTAAAAGGATTAGGAATTTTGTGTAAGTTACTTGTCCTTATACCAGTTATTGTCACCAGTAGACAGGTGAGCCTAGTCAGCTGCTGACTAAAGAAAGTTACCCTGCACTTTATGCAGAAAGGAACAAGTTTTACAACACAGATGAGGCCCCCATGAAAATATATATGTTTTAGTCTATATAACCCAAATAATTAGAAACAGCAAACAGGTAGAAATAGCTTCTGTGTTAATATTTTGGATTTAGTTAGTAGGCCAAAATCCCCTAGTTATGAAGATGTTTTATTATGATGACTGTAATATTCTCTAGAGCTGTGCCCTTTAATTTTACATTAAAATTACTTAAGCCAATTTTATGCACTTATGAAAATATTTTCTGGAAAGAATAATTACATATTGATTTTTTTCCTCCCTATATTCCTTATGTAATTTTTAGTGGTTAAGAGAAGTATCATATAACACTACTGAATCCTAAGAGGGGTGGAATTTGCAAATGTGACAGGACAAAACCTGGAAGTTTGAATGCAACCTCTGCAGTTGTGATTACCTATTATAATCTCTTATAAGAACTCTTTAATGTTTTCTTTAAAACAATGATTCCTATAGATCATTCCGTATTCACATACCATAATTTTTGATGGACCACAAAAGGAGCTAACAATAAATCTTATTTTCCTGATTTGCTGGTATTTTACATACGATAAAGCAAGCACTAACAAATGTAGTGTACTGAGCTCCACTCCTGGCTTGTACAGGAGAAGCTGTGATCCACTGGAATCCTTGCACTGAATAATTCCGTTTTATCTGTGCAGGAATAGGCACCAATCATAATTTTCAACAGAAATATTCCACTACAACACTAAGATATTATGTCAGTACCCAATTATGCTGGGGTCAGTGCTAACACACGATAGGATGTGAACAAAATAGGACAATCTCTTTAAATGAGATGAGATTTTAAAAATATTAAAATTAAATGATGTTAATCGATTCAATTAATGGGAAAAAATCGAGGTGTTGTGGCTAGTGGACAACAGTTTCTCTCTGCAGTCATTTCATCACACAAGAAAAAAACTGTTTAGCTTTAGCCTGTGCAATTTTGACACTGCCATATTTTCTAAAAAAAAATCTTACAGATGTCAGATAATCTGCTTTAGTTCCTCTAACAGATAATATTTTTTCTTTATCTGTCTATTTATCCGCAAAATTTTTGTTGTCACAATAAATTATCAATTATTAAAAGACATATCTTGATGATTTTAGTAGGAGCAGGTAAATATTGGAGAGGTTCATAGTATCTGAGAAAAGTTACAATTATCAAATGTCAAAAATTTTTAAAAAGCAGACTTTAGAGTCCATGGTAGAAGGAATGCCTGACAGCAATATATTATTTATAGGAAATATCTAAGTAGGAAAAATTTCTTAAAGATTCTGCATTGATTGAAGCTGGTGAGGTGCTGTCAGTGAGAGACTGAAGGGGAAGGTGTTATGTGAGGGCAAATTTTCTTCAAAGGCAGAGTAAAAGGAGGCAAAAAGAGTAAGAAAGAACAGAGGGAATACCAAGGCCAAGGCCAGAGGAGAAGGAGCAGGTGCTCTGTGGAGGAGAAGGCTATTCCTGGCAGCCCTTGTTCCACTGGATGGAGCAGATACACACTGCAGGCTGCGGAGAGCACACATTGGAGCAGAGGAAAAACCTGATGAGAAAGTGGCAGCAGCGAGAAAGGAATGTCTACTACCTGCAACCTCTTCATTTTTCTTTCCTCCTACCTGAATAAATAATTAAGTATTTAATTTATTTGTCAATTTTCCCCAAATCAAGCCTCCTTTGCCCATAGCAGTAATTTGTAAACTATTCTTTTTTTTTTTTAATCTATTTTTATCTCAACCCATGAACTTTTTTATTTCTGTTTTTCCTACTTATTCTCTTTTGTCCTGCCAAAGAGGGAGGAAGAATCAGTGAACAGCTGAGTGGATGTATTGCTACTAGATAAGGATAGCCTAGTTGAAATGTAAGCAAAATATAAATTTGGCTCTGGTTCTGTTCATGTGTATATTTCTGCAAAAACAGGTTTAGCCACTACCTCCTGGAATTTGACCCTCATCTTTGAATCATGGTGTCAGTATTTTTTTTTTTTTTCCCTTTTTACCCCTTCTTCTATCAATGTGGCTGGGAAATAAAATTCTGTCTGTTATTAATATTAGGTCGTGTCACAGCTTTGCTGCAATTTGGCCAATAATTAAATGATGTCATTTCCTCTCTAGTGATTGCTAGTATTATTAACTCGGAGGCTTAAAAATCATTACTCATCTACTTCTCCTTTCCTCAGTCATTTGGACCATTTGATTAAAATATTCTAACTTTAATAAGAAGTTGACTGTTCTTCTGGCTTTAAATTGTTTGGCATTTCTTTTCCAAATATCTTCTACGTGTTACAACATCTGAAATATTACGTGCAGAATTTAAGGCTTTTATTTTAAGCTGTGTGAAAGATATAATTTTTCTTATTACAGTAAAAACTGATATCTCAGGCAGTTGCTAATGGTTTTAATTAAAGCTTTGAGTACTTCATGATCAAATACTAAGTTCATTTTGTATGTATTTATATCCATAGTTACTTGCTGCTTTTTAAACATCCAACTGTATGCCTGGATATATACTGAGAGGCATGAAAGTACACATACGTGCACGCAGATTTTAGATAGTTGTGTTTACACAAAGGAAATCAGGACCTCAGCAGACATAATGTGTATTCTCTTCACAGCTGAAAACCCTCTTTGAAGAAGTTAATGAATTATAATGGCAACATATATGCCATCCAAAAAAGTACCTCAGTCCCTCTCATGCAGGATAACACCAGTTTTACTTATCTCCCCTAGATACAAGTTCAGATCATTTTACAACAACGATAAACTGATGTTGTACGCAAGTATCTGAAAATTTGACAGTGGTTTTCAGTATAAGGATTGAGAGATTACAAAGCATTGCTGGATGGGGAATAATTACTAAACACATGTACAGTCAGCATTTTGGCCTATATATACAATGGCCAATATATACAATGGTAGAAAGGATGCAGTCCTGAACAAAGAATTGTCAGGTAATAACCACAATGGGTCTCTGAGCTCTCAAAAGCAAACAATGGATCAGACCCTTTTGATGAAGGAGTTGAAGGCTGCTCCAATCCTTCAGGAAGATTTTTGGTTTCATGTAATTTAGTTAACATTCACAGGAAAAGAAAAATGCATCTTCTTTGCTAACTTGTAAGTCTGCTTTTACAGCAATAGTTGTGCAAGTGAAGTCTTCTGTTTATCTGCTTTGCCACAGATGGGAATAATGGGCTACTTCCCAGTTATGAGAATAAAAAAGTCTGAATACCTGTGGACATCTGTACTTTCTTGTGCTGGCAGATGAAAGCCAAGTGACATACCTTAGTCCCTTTTAAATGGCCAGAGGCACAAACTTAGGCAACTGTACTGGCCCAAGAGACAGTATTGACAAGAGACTTGACTCAGCATCTTGCATATGGATAGATGCTCTGTGACCTTTGATATGCTCTGGGTTTGCTGCACGGCCTCCAGCTGCTGCTCCAGGTGGAAACATTCCCATATGATTCCTGTGTCATATTTGTTAACTGTGGAGGGTGTCTGTGCTAACTGCCCAACTGGCAGCTCAAACAGAATTAAAAACCTATGCACAAGCCCCTGGGCTGAGGCAAAGTGTAACATTAAGACATCCATCTATATTTAGAACTCTAGATTCATGTTGGATGTTTAGGTTTCCTAGTCAGTGCTTCAGTGACCCTGAAGGAGCAAATCAGGCAGTAAACCACAATATTCAGAGGGACTTGAGATGCAGGGAAGGAGCGGTCAGATGAATGAAGGAATGAATGAATGAATGAATGAATGAATGCATCACAAAATAAGAGGAGAATACAAAACAAAAAATGTTAATCTGTTTAGGAAGAAGCTTTCATGGGAAATGTGGGAGGGAGAAGTATTGATAACAGAAGTGTCTTATTTTGCTTTGTCCTGGCAAAGAACACTAAAGAAAGATCATCAGTTCTTCAAATGGAATAATATTTTTTAATGGGATTATTTTATAGAGGACAATTCTATGACCTTCAAAATTTCTAAGAAAATTGCAGATATTTTAAAAGAAGATTTAGAAACCAAGCTTTCAATATTTTCTCAGAAAAATTGAGTTCAAAATGAGGTCATAGAGAGTTTTGTATTCCTGGATTTGTATATTATAAAATATTTGACAAAAAAAAATCTTCTGATGAACTTTTGCAATGTAAGACCATATTAGGAATTGGAAAGGATGTCTGTTCAAAGGCCACAGACAAAAGAGGTGGTGAAAGCATAGTGACAAGTAAATCAAAAAAGTCTTCTAAGATGATAATAAACAAATGAAGAGTTAAAAGAAGAGAAAAAGAAAAAGAAAAAGAAGAGAAAGAGAAAAAGAAAGAGAAAGAGAAAGAGAAAGAGAAAGAGAAAGAGAAAGAGAAAGAGAAAGAGAAAGAGAAAGAGAAGAGAAAGAATAAAAAGAAAATAAGAAAAAGGAGAAGAAAAATGGGAAAAGGAAAATGAGATAATATCTTGTATTTGAAAATATCAATCTTTAATCAGGCACCAGCAGTGAAAACAGGAGAAGTATAGATTTAAAGGTAGTTCATAATCCTTTTTGCTTTTGGAAACTAAAAGGAAAACTACAGCAGAATTTGGGAAAATTTCCTAGAACTGAAATTCTGAGACATCCTTTCCCTGCATACTGGGTAATGTGAATGGAAAGTGAGGAGCTTTGGATTGTATTTCACTACACCCAGCAGACTGAGCAGGAAAAAAATAGATTGAAAAGAGGGGACTGTTTTTCTTCCACACAGAAAACAAATCTGAGATCAGAGTGTCTCTGAAAGCTGCACTCACAAACAAGAGTAATTCCTTGATTTTCAGGATTCTGTCACCTTGACTCACTACTAAGGTGAATCTAACCCTCTCCTAAGGGGTGACATGAGCTTATGTGCCTAGGAAGGTGAGGATCAGGAGCATTGATTTGGGGAAGGCTGTGAAACAGACAGGGAAAGAGACAGAAAACAAAACTGCAGCAATTGAGGAAAGCTTCAGAAGTCTTATTTGGCTGGTATCTCAGGTCATACTGGTTTGTTATAGATGACATTCCAGTCAATTTAATTATGAAAGCATTTGTCTCTACCAGCTGAGGAGGGATAAAAATCAGTGACCACAAAGGTGATTGCATTGGTCACCTCAATTATTGAAGGTACCATTTAAATCCCATTGAAATAAATGAAAAAATCAGGTGATTTAAAAGGAAATGAGACTGTGGTATAACCACACCTACTAAATAACCTACTCTGCTGTTTTATAAACTCTTATGGGTCTTTAAATAACCAGCAAGGAAGATTTTGTGGAACATGTTTGCAATTACAAAAGCTAGTTGATCTATTCCATAATTGCTGTTAGGTGTTTTGCGTGCAATCGTAGAATGCTATTTCTGTGTGAATCTTTCATTAATCTCCAGGTAGGCTGCCAAAAGCATGATGGATTTTTTTTTAGAACCAAGTACTCAGGGGATCCAACCAGCTCACATTTTATACTAATCAGTAATTTTATAATTATTGACAAATCAGCTAAAGTGCAAGCTTCATTTGGAGCTATATTTGACCAGCTACTCTGTTATAGTAAATCTATTTTCCTGTCAAACAGATTGAAACTCGATTTGTTCATTGCTTTAGAAATGATAGCTGGCATAAGAATGCATCTGGCACCAGAAGCTTATACAGATCAATTTAGGTGCTGCAGAGACTTTTAGTGACTTGCTTATATGTTGTATGTATACTTTGTTTTTTATCTTTCTTTTAGGATGGGCTTATACGTCACTATCAAGTTTTGACTTGATTGACAACTTGCAATAGACCAAAGACAATTTTTTTTCTATTTATCTGCTTGCTATCTTTGCAAAAAAAGTAAACTGACCATCTTGGAGGTTAATTTTCTGAATTCTATGTGAGTAGCGTGCCTTAAAATTAATAAGTGATAACGGAATTTATATCTATTTCTCACAGGCTCATATGAACACATATTTGTTGGGTTTTTTCCTAGTTCTGGGAAGCCAAGATTTTAACTCTAAGAATAAAAGTATTTCTTTCAGGTATACTAAACTTAGCTTCCATTTCACTGCCTTGTGTTAACAAATGTTGGTGAAGTTGCCTGTACAGTAGTAAGCTATCAAGAGCATTTCACTACTATAAAACTGAGATGTCTGGGCCCTGTCCAACCACAGTGTTAGGAATATTAGGATTGCCTATTCAATACACAGGCGGAGTTAGGGGCCTCAGTCACAAAAGCCAGCAAATCCAAAAGCCAGTTATCCAAAGGCTTAAGTGAGCCAAAAGGCAGTATGAGAAAAAAGAGTGAACTTGTATTGGAAAAAAGAACATTCACAAAACCAGTTTTGAAGTGTATCTAATGCTCCTACCCCTTCAGCTACACTCTCAACAGTCCAGACAATATTAATAAGAATGTCTATTGGAGTCATTTGACATGAAGGCACATTTTCTGTATGACAGAAGCCGTCTCATTTTGGATATGTTAACAAGCAATCATTGTATTCCAACTACTTGACAAATGCACTACTGGTATGATCAGGAGTCAACCTTGATCATTTTCCTTTGAAAAGATGTCTGGTACTTCTCCAATGTAAATGTAAATGATTCAGACACTTCCTCCCTCTTCCACTGAGTTTTAACCTGAGATAGTGCAGACCATGTTAGCTTTGCCATGGAGGAAACTTCTTGTCCCTATGGAGCAGCTCTGGAGCTCCAGAACCAGCAGTGTCAGTGTGGGAGTGGATCATCATCTCCTCCACTATAAAAAACTGAAATATTGAAAGGTAATTGAAAAATCAGGAGTCGAATTTGTGGCAACTGTAGCCTAAGCTTATTCTCTAGCTTCTGAACCATGCTTCCTTTATGGTAATGATGCTGTTGTAAGAGAATATTCTCTGTTCATCTGCAGAGATAAACTCGTATCCAGTCTGAAGGATGCAAAAACCAATGAAAAGACTCTCATGGGGTTCATTGCCTTCTAGTTCCACTTTAATGCACATTTCAATGGACATCACAATTTAAAGTTGTGTTTCAGGCAGCACAAATCATGCTATTGTATTAGAAACTGTTTCAGTTCATGATGAGGCAGTTAATAAGCCTTGAAGGATATAAGATGCACTCAGGAGAATCAAAGCAATGATACTTAGCTGAGTCATCAGAGAAGACTTCTTCCCTCATCTATCCTGGCATCTGTTAAAATGAAGATATTTCAATCTTTTTCATTAATGACTGATTAATGATCTATGGAATTTCACTACCTGCTGAAAATATGCCCACAGAGTCACAAAGCTTTTCATGACTGCTTATTCTATATTATTATGGTATCCCAAAAGACTGCTCTATGTTGCATATATAAAATATCTACCTCAAAAATTTTTGCAGCATCTAACAGAACCAGAAATGTCTTTGTCATTCTGTCTCATATTAGTGACATACTATTTTATTTTTGTTTTCATCTTTCTTTTTTTATATTCCTATAATTCCACAGATTTTTGTACTTTGACCTCCAATTATTTTATAAGCTTATTCCTATCCATTATGCTTTCTGAGCAATCAATGTAAATGGTAAGTAACAGAAAATATTGTGGGTATTCAAGTAGCATTTACTACATACTACATATCTTTAATTTTATAATAAAATATTTATACTTTTCCATGTACATTAGAAAAAATAATTCTCCACCTAAAATGACAAATCTAGTATTATATTCCTTCAATAAACACAGAAGGACTGGAACATGTAAAATTCCCTTTATGTTCCTTAAAAAGTTGCTTGGCTTTTTTTAAAATAAACAAAATAAACAGTTGTGATATTTCTAAAAGGAAGGTCTAAACCAAAAAAAGTTGGTTTTTACTTTTACTTTTCATGGGAAAATTAAACTTAAGAGAGAGAGAGTAGGCAAGAATTCTGACACACTGAACATTTCTGGTTTGGTTGCCTGTTTTCCTCACAGTGAAGAAGAGAAGATTATTTTAAGTCTCTTTTGAAACAAAAAAAAATAATATCCTAACTCTACTTTTTTACTTAAATGGTTAAATCAAGTCAGGATTTAACAGGATGAGGCCTTTTGAAGATCCAGGAGCGATTGAATTACAGTATAACAAATGTATTTAATGATAGAGCAATCCCAATTAGGTTACACATTTGTCAGCTCAAAAGTTTTGTCACTACAGTATTAATCATGAATCCACATTTAATTACTCTGCCACTGGCATTAATCCAATATTTACCATAACATAGCCATTTAGTCTTTATTTATACATATTGGTGGAAGGAGAGAGATACACACTGTAGGTAAGTAATGTCCACACTTCAGAATTGCTTCTCAGACAGCTGGACACTGTTAAACACTGTGAAGAAAAGAACTTAAATCACCAGTTTGATGAGTTTTTCAACTTCGTATAGACCAAGTGCTGTAATTGTAGATTTTAAATGGCTTAGTCTATTAACAAAAGTCTGGAGATGGCAAACCATGTAAACTAAGCTTCGAGAAATGTTTCCAGAAATGCCTCTGCAAGTACAGGCATTAAAGCAAATCTGAAAGAAGACAATCACATAAAAATGTTTTGGAACATATATAACTTGTGAATGCATTAGAACTGCATGGAGGTTATCTCAAATTATTGTGGAAATGGAATATTTGGCTGTAAATCATAGCAAAATAAATTATAGTTCAATCTAGGTGGTTTTCATTAGACATGCACAAATCTTCACTTATTGTAAGGTATATATAAGTCAGAAGCAATATTGTCTATACTATCACTCCTTCAAGATACCGTAGGAATAAATTAGCAAATTACAAGCTAAATTGGCTCCAAATACACAAAGAATTATTATATGAACATATTTCTTTAGTAAAATGTAAGGGTTAGAAAACTTCATCTGAATGATATCTAAAAAGAATATGGAAGTATTATAGTTCCTCTGATGAAATGCAGCCAAACTGATAATCAGGAAGCTGCAGCTTGGAGGAGAAAAAAGGAGGAACTGTCTGGGTGGTCTGATGTGAGTTGATTGCAAGAGCTCCATTATCCTAAAATGGGTACCAGGTATCCAAGCAGTGAAGAATGTATAAACATTAAGTGTGAGTAGAGTGCAGCAGACAGAGAATCCTTTGGGAAACAAGAAGAAACAAAAGAAAAACATTCATAATGATTGCATTGTATCACAGAAAGACAGAGACCAATTGCTTCGGCATAGTCTGAGGAATATCTATTACACTATCTGCAATGAAACCTTAGTCCTCTGTTCAAAAGTGACTGAAATCATGATGAGATCAGTCCTCCTGGAAATAAAATTTAGCTCAATAATTTCTGCAGTAAACCTCTGGCTATACCAAGGTGTAATTTTTAGAATTTTTGAATTTTTGAGTGGATAACTGAGTCATCATGTTGGTGAGCAAAAAGATTTCTAAAAATATAAAGCCAATTGTTGAATTTAGGCTTCACATACTTTCTGGCAGATATTATCTGAATTTAATACTTTAATGGTTCATTTGTCATTCCTCATAAATAAGCAGGAGATGACAGGAAGTGGAAAAGAAGGAACCTTCAGAACTACATCTGTTTTCTGCTTTAAGAACAACCCTTGTTGTTTTTTTTTTGATGATCATTCTGACTCTACTGCTTCTGCTAAGTGCCAGATCAGATGCTCCTATGACATCACTAAACTGAATGAATCAAAGGAGAGGAGGGAAAAAAGCCCCCACCTTTTCAAAAGAAAAAAGACACTTTTCAGAAAACCCCGTAAGTGAATGTTTATGCCAATTATGAAAAAATTAGTAAGTCCCCCCTACTCTTATGAAAAAAAGATGTTTACTCATCTAGATTTAAGAGATTCAGAATGTGTTGCTTGCCTTGGTAAACCTGGTAACCTCCAGTAGTCTGCCTCAAAAACAAAGATCTTGAAACCTGACCATTTCTATTGTTGGCTACCTGCATTTTTCTGGTGAGTTAAAGAGGTCTCTAGAAATCAATTGTTTCATTAAAAAGCTTTTATATGATAGCAAGGATGAAAACAAGGAAATCCAACCATATCTATTCCATAGATTAATTACTTCTTTTGAATATGACTGGGTCTAGGGAAATAAAACATATGGCAAGAACAATTTCTCACCAACCAAAAAGGACACAATTCTGGGAAAGAAAGCAAGAATTTTTATCAAGATGCCCTCACAACAGTATCTTTCAGTTTTGCTTATAGTGATTTTGCTCTTTTGAAAATAACTTGGTCATCCTGGCCTTTCACTTTGTACAAAACCTTCAAATTTTTGTCTTGTCAAAGATAGACCTCTCCCTTTCCCCAAAAAACATGAAAATATTTCATGTCATTTTTAGCCAAAAAGAATCCAACTAGTTGAAAGAAATTGCTTCAGTCACTTGAGAACTCTATGGAGATATTGTTATATACTAAATTCAGGTGAACAGGAAATTCAAGCAGCTTCATGTTTCTTCCTCCATTAAAAAAGCAAGCCAATGAACTAAATAAAATAAATTCAGAATTTCTAAAACAATATGGATCTTAATGTTTCATAAATCCCAATGAATAAATTACATGGTGCTAAGATTCTAAATGTGAAATTGATTTCTATTTGTTGAACTGTTAGAGCTTTTTAAACTACATCAGTTATTCCCTTTTGCTCTCTGTACAGCATGTAGTTTTGACCAATTTATTTGCTTCAATTTGCTCTAAGACGTAGTTCTACAATACTTATGGATATATAGAGGTTGTATTATGGAACTGATCCATTCACTGACCAGCAGAACTGAACTTTATTCTTTCTGCATCTGAAAGGCCTTTCTATTAATATGATATTTGCAACTTCACTTTTAGATCACTATGTGTGAAAACATATTTTTACATGGTAGGGTTTACATACAAGATCCCAATCCTCCTTTGTGGAGGAAACAAATGAATTCATACAGTTTAGGACCTGAACTACAATGATGAGGATTTTTCCTTTCCTCTCTCTTCAATATAACATTTCTAACTTGGCAAATGAATATTACATGAATGAGTTTCAAGACTTCCTTGCAGTATGATGGTGCTATCTAGTCAGGTTATAGCACTGCAACTTGAAGGAATGAAAACCAGACTCCACTTTATTACCTAATGACAGCTGGTGTAAAACTTTGTCATGTCTTTTTTTTTTTTTGCTGAAAGTGTAACAGAGTCTATTGTAGCCAACCACCTCCCGAATACTTGATCTTTTAACTGAAGCTCATTTTTTGTGTTAGATTAAGTATTTTGCTTCCCTTCTTGCTAAACGTTCTGACTGAAATTTCCTGTGTGATTCCAGTCTCTTTTTTTTTTCTATTACAGTATTTCTAATTCAGTTTTTTCATTCCCATTTGCTCTGTCAGAGGTGTTGTTTTCTGTCTTGGTTGAATAAAAATGAAAAGAAAAAGAACCTGTCTTCCTATATTAGATATTATAGTTTTCCCAAATGCATTTTGCTTCTCTCATATGGATCCTTGCTTAGCACTTTTCTGATTTAGCCAAAATTAAACTTCACCATTTCTTTGTGTTTTACAGTAGATCTGATTAAATAGTGTAATGGAAAATTATAATCATCTTGCTGGGTAAAGTTGAAACAGCTATCCTGTGATTTTTATTGTGTCTATTCTAGCATTAAAACTGGAAAAATTTGAAGTATATGAAAAAACTTAAATGTTTTTTGTTATATTCCATTTGTACATGCTAGAAATTTTTTGATGGTGTTGTTTTCTATTATCCTAGACTAAAAGAATCACAGGCATTAGTGGTCGAAGTCACAGAGTTGGATATCTGATCTATTTTTATTCTAGCACTGCTTTTTTTGACAATACTTTATCAGAATAATTTGTCCAGTTTGCATTTCCATGACCCTTTTCCAGTTTTTCTGAAGACTTACAGAAATATTTCAGCTGATATTCATCCAGCATTATGCTGTACAAAATTTCATCAAAGTACTTCTCACTAATACGCCCTCAGATTATGCTAAAAAAGTTTTTTGTTCCTCAAGAAAATTCTCAACCACGGGAATGCAGAGGCAACTTGCATTGATGCCAAGAGGATATGTGTGTTAGCGAATGAATCTGGCTCTAAGAATTTACAGTAATGATAATTATTTTGTCCCCTTTATAATTCTCGAATTAATAGATGTGATATAGGAAATTTCTAATGATATTATATATGTCTCTTGGTGTCTGTAATGCAGTAATTATAACAATTGTAGTAATTGTCCACAAGACAATATTCATAATTTTTAGAAAATACCCAAAACTCAATGTAAAAGTCATGGAGGGAAGAAAGATGTAAAAGAATCTGCATTGTCTTAAAGTTAATAAATTATTCATCACTGAATGTATGGCTTCTCAGCTCCTGGCAAGTGCTTCTAGCCACTTGGCATATACCATCTCAAATAACATTCTTTGAGGAAACAAGAGTTGTTTTTCCATTTTAAAGTATAATCCCTTTAAAAAGTGCCAACAATTAAAACCAAAACAAAAAGAAAGAAATAAGAAAACAAACAAGTAAACAAACAAACATCCCCCCAAAAACCAGAAAACCCAAACTAAACCACCAAAAAAAACCCCAAACCAAAAAAACCCCGATCACTCCTTATTCTGAGGAGACGGGATCACCAGGCTCAAAACAATAGCTCTTATGTCCAAGAAGAAAGCTCTAAGCACTGTTCAAAAAGCTTTCCTCCTTTGGAAGCACTCCAGGGTGTGTACAGTATTGAATTTTTGTGGACCAATAGGAAAGCAAAACCAAAGAAGAGTTTCTAGTGAATTATAGAAATTATTTCTAGTGTATTTTCTACATAGAAACAATGGTTTTTTATGAAAAATGATGCTTTCAAACAATCCTTTGACTCCAATAAGTAAAACAAAAGGAAGAACAACCGCTGCTAATTGTAATTTTAAAAAACACAGTTGATAGTACTCACATGAAGTAGTTTTCATCCAAGGACTTAAAAGGATTTGACAAAATTAAATTAGTACTCTCAATACTGATGAGGATCAAATAGTCTGTTCTTACAGAATGGAAAAGAGACATTTGGGAAGGCTAAATATTTCAGCAAAGTTCATAAAACAGACAGATTTAAAGCTGAAATAGGAATACATTAGCTCTCATTCTATTTCTCTGCCCACTATGTGCCCTCCTACATTTCTATTATTTATATTAAACATTAACTCAAAAAACCTCCATACTGTTCTAAACATTAATGAATGCCTCTGTCCTTTGTATGTATTCTCTCACTGTTCTCTTTTTGTGTTGGATATGCAGCATAGTTTCCTGCTTCCCTGTAAGTAAGATTTGCAATTATATAAAACAATCTCTTTCTTCTGTTGTAAGTAGTTTTGCAATCCTGAGAGCCGTGTGTCTAATTTTAATTTCTTATGTTCTAAATAGTTCAGTTATAGACAGTTGTATGCAATTGTCCTAAGGTGACTTTGTGATGCTTGTATCCCCAATGGTCTGTTCTGTTTGTGTTGGGTATTGTGTTCTGCACCTTTTGGACTTGTTCTGAGACTGAAGAGTGGAGAAGCAGGGCACAGTTTGTTTTCAGAAACTGCACTCACTCCCCTGCACTCCTTCTCATGGACTGTGAGCAAGGAGAGAGCAGGACTGAGCTCTCCTTCACTTTTAGTCAGTTTTTTTAACTAACTGAGGCAAAAAGTTTCCTGAACTGCGGCTTTTCTTTTTCTTTGAACTGTTCAAATCTACTCTAGACCAAAAACCCAAAAAACCACCAGAAGTTCATGCCTATAACCATCTGGAGCCCGGGACATGGCATTTTCCAGCACAGAAAGAACTGATAAAAGACTGAGCGAACCAAGCTGCACACCATGAAGAGGACTCTCTCTGAACTTACAATCTCTTCAAAACAACGAGAAGTTCTATTGTTGAATGTTATTCATTTTCTCATGTTTGTGAATACTTTGCTGGTTAAATAATCAGTTTTTTTCCTCTTCTCTCAAAGGAAATTTTCCCCCTGAACCAGCAAATTTGCTGTTTAGAGAGACCCCTTGGAAAATTTCCTCCCAAAATTTTCCCTAAACCAGGAGAAATACCGTTTGACACCCAACCTGGGTGTTTGGTTTTGTTTTGTTTTGTTTTCAATATCTCTTTCAGCTTCAAGATTGGACTCTATTCCTGGGAAATCCTTGTCAGCTCTCCGCACTGTGACTGGAGGTTCAATGTAATGCATCTGACGGGTAAATGTATCTATATATTTATGATATACACAGAACTACAGAGTACAATAATACTCTTGTACAAGTACATTTCTAGCAATATGGTAAGAAACATGTGTCCCCTCTATTAGCTCTTTGCTTCTTAGTGAGTGATGAAAAACCTTGGGAAAAGACTTTTTCACATCTCCTTTTCTTTTATTTTTAATAAATATATGGAAAGAATCCATTTGGATCAGGCATTTTTTCAGCATTTCAGTTACTCTTTTCTAGGCATACCATGATAATAAAACCATTCCACAAAACTCTGTTCCTCACTCAAGTTGTTTCCTAGATTTTATCTTCATGTGAAGCAATCAATTCATGGTCATGGTAATGTGAAATGCAGCTACCACTTGTTTTTGTTTCTTATGAGTCCATGACTTCATTTTTTCCTGATAGTCAAGAAAACATTTCATTGTGTTAGCTTATTTTAATTTAGAAGGTTTTAAAAGGATATGCAAACAAACAACCCCAAATTTATGTCCTGTAATCTTTGTGTTCTGTGTGCTTTATATTCTCTCAAGGGATGAAAATTTGTCACAAATCTTGGATTTTGCCAAAAGACTCACTGTTAAATAGCAGAACAATTTTGCAAGATAGATCAACTAAGAGGTCCAAATCAGTATCATATGAAACATACACCATAACATCCATGTGTTATTGTCAGCAAGATAAAAACACCTGTGGAAAAAACATAGTTCTGGTGTAGTTGGGTAAATTTCCAGCTTTTTGTGCTCAGGTATAGTTTTCTAGTGTATCTGTTAAAAGAGAGTTAAATAATACATTGTTTTAAAGAATAAAATTTCTGTAATAAATACCAAAGGCGGTATAGGCTAGATCTCACTCGCAGTTACATTATTCAAAAGAGGCGATCATGCAGGCAGATCTTTAGTTTGGGGTGAGATATATCATAACTAGCTTAAGACATCTAAAATAAGAGATCTGGCTGAATTCTGTCACGGACACTTGCAGGTGACAGTTCATCATGAAGGAAATTAATTGAAGGTATCATGACTTGTGAGAGTATTTCTCTGTCTCAGGTAATGAGAACTACCTAGATCTCCATTTCAAACAGAATGTCTTATATTCATCCACTCATATCTTCCATATATATCTCTTATCTTGATTCTACTTGATGGAATTTACTGTTTTCTTATACAGGAATTTAACTACAGAAAATTCCATTTCATAGAAGCACATTTTTCAACTTTTCTTACACTTCCTTAATAGAAATATTGGGGTATAACCAGACAATTTTTTGGAGGGATTAAGGATAATCTTGATATTTTACATCAAATCTCTTGATAATTTCTCAGGTGTTTAAGAAAGATTGAGATAAGTATCTCAAGCACAAAAATATAGTCCAATCAAAAGGAGTTTCAAAGGTTTAACATAAGCACTATTCACACTGAGATTGTTCTTTGCATGAGTATTAGAGTAATGATAGTGTTCACAGTACCTGCATGTCCTGCTGTTTTTAATTTTTTTCGGTGATATGTACTAAATAATCAGAAAAGCCTTTAGAAGTGGGGGGCTTTTTTTTTTTTCCTTTTTGTTGTTGTTCTTTTGTTTTGGTGGGGGTTTTTTGTTGGTTTTTTGTTTTATTGTTTTTATTGGGCTTTTTTGTTTGTTTGTTTTCTTATTTGTAAGATTATGGAATAGGTAATATTTTCAATTTCAGATGCTTAATGAGGAAATAAATGCACAAGCCTACCTGTTGTGAAATTCCTCCCATGCCTTGTGCAACACCTAAAGGACATATCAAAATTTTAATTCTCCCTTCTTTTTCTGCAGGAAGGGAGAAGACAGTTTTGGGTAATCCTAAATGATGTCAAACTTCCAAGAGGGAATGATCAACAATCATTTTGAGTAACATGTCAGGCTGCTGGCCAACAAAACTATTTGAATCAGAGCATGGAAAGGAAGTACTTTAATGTCCCACTCACTGTCTCCTTAAAATCAGGTTATAAAAGGAATTACCTCTGGTCAAATTTTGTTTCACCTTTCTCTTTTTAGTTGCCTTCTTGCTGTCAAAGTTATTGGGTATGAGGACCTGTTCAACAGCCGTACAAAACCCTTGTGCTTAAGCAGAGAGTTATCAAGCTGGAAATGTGGAGGTATGAAGGAGTGCTCCAGAAAGAGGTGAGACTAAATAGTCTGACAGGAGCAACCAGGACATCTTGAAAGCGTCCCTAGTTGTACCTTAAGCAGATCCTGAGACCTGAGTAACTAGGACAGCCAGGAAGTGATCTTTCATGCATTCTTGTTTGCAGAATAGAGTACTTTCCTTCTTTTTTGAAAAAAATGTGGATGAATTTCCAATTTTTTCCCCTTTCTTAGGTATTGGAACACCATCATGCTCATTATAAGGAGTCAAAGCAGCACATGGATCATTCAAAACCAAAAATTTCTTTAGACAGTAGAATTTCTATGCATGTGGTTTTATTGAATTCAGTGGAGAAGACTAAATCCTTCTAAATCTCTCGCACTGTTAGCCTAAAAAAGACACGATGATAACATGAGACTTTACTTAGAGAAGCTGTGTGCAAAATGCATGGCAAATTGGAATTTGCTAGAACCCTCAGTTACAGAAATACCTTGTTGCCACTTAGTTGCATTAAATTACTGTTTCTTTGCTGTTTTCATGTATAGTCAGAAAACTGTGTTCTGTAATATGTGATTCCCATGTTAATAATTTAACATAAATTTATTTATTTACTTATTTATTTAAATTTTCCTGGGATTTTAACTAGCATGAGCAATTAAAATTAGATTCTTAATCTGCATTTAAGCAACATCATGCAGCTTTTGAAAGGTGCATATTGTTGTGGTATGTTCTTTTACGTGAAATCCCTGGCTAAAAGGAAAGGAATAAAAAAAGAGAAATTCCTTTAGCTATTCTCTACTATTCTTTTCCCAAAAAAAAATAAACCCCACAAAAAAACCCAACAACAAATAAGGCACAAAAAACCCCCTTCTAAACAAAACCAAAAAACACCCCCAAAATCAAAAAACACCCCAAAACCCTATACTGATGGTGTTTTTGGGCAGAATTTAACAGAAAAGCAATGCAATTGTTTTCTCACCTTGTTTACTCTACGTTTTAGGCTCAAGTATTTGTAGAGTAGATACTGGTGCTATTTTAGTTACTGTAAGTAATAAGGTTAAAATGCTAGTTGTAAATCTTCTGATGTATCAGACTATCCAATAAATGCTGTGTGTGTGCTGTGGGGTCCCTTAAAACAGCTAACATAGCCATGTAACTAAGCAGCCACTACATTGCCTCTCCCTTGCAGAAGAGGTATTCAGATGCTTAGTCAGAATAATTTAGCAGCTCCTCTGAGAAACCAGAGCTGTTCAAAGAAATGTTATCAGGCGTGAGAATCTCATCTGATGTTTTTCCACCTCTTCATAGATTTTTTTTTTCTTCAAGCTAGCTCATATTCTACCTGATGTGCTGAAGTTCCTTGCTGCAAATTCAATTTGCCTTCAAATATTTGGCACTGCTTCAAGGAAAATGATCAAATGATCTGGTTCACCTTGATCCCTTAATTTTGAAATTGCTTGGCTTGCTCTTTCTCCCACAGTGTTGGGTCAAGATTTTCTTCCCAGGGTGAGTTTCAGTTCATATTCTCTATTTTCACTAGCTGAGTTGCCGATTTGTAGAATGTCTGTCAATTCAGATTTTTTTCATGTGTCAGACTGCTTGCCCTTGAATGTTTGCCAGTATAAGAGAAAGGGAAAACATTCAACCATCTAAAGGAAGAAGAGAATTCCAAATGTGCAATAAGAAGATGAGTTCAAAAGTATACTTTTTCTTCCCACCCCCCTCAGTTTCTGAGCTTAAATTTATTCCATACACAAATTTGAACCTGCAACTGTGAGAAATGGCACCTTCAGGAGAAGCCCTTCTGTCACTGACATCTTACCTAACAGGAATCTAAGGAAAGCACAGTGGCCTGATGGTTTTCTTTTCCTTTGTGTCACTATGTGAAAGAGCATATGGAGCTTGGAGTGCTAATTATGGATATAGAACTGTATAAAGAAATTGTGCCCTCAGCACTGGACTCCACTGTGTAGATTAACTCAACCAACCATTGGCACTGAAGGGAAAGCACTGCACTTTGAGTATCCTCAGTTTGTACCAAAGAGCCAAGACCTGTCACTAGACAACTCATAGCTAATGCAGATCAAGCATAAAAGAAGATTAAAACTGCTATTGCCAAAGAATATATGCCTACATTGCTACAGCCAAGGATCCGCATGGATGTAGTAATTTCCCCACAACAAATGATTTCTCTTGTTTATTTGTTTCTCACAGCCATGATGAGGTGAGGTATTGTTTCTTCATAGCAAGAGCAAATCTCACTTGCCAAATTTTTAATTCTGATCATCCTTGATTGGTGATTTTGTAACTCATATTATCATACTGTAAATCATCATCTCACTAAGACAATATTTCTGTATAAAATATTTTCTTTCCATTACAGGTGGTCTTACTCTTTAGTGTGTTTGGCTCTGAATTCCTTTGTAGAAGACATACTTTTTCTCTGTTGACTATAGAAAAATGTATTATCAAAAAGAAGTGTAATGAAAATAACATGGTATTTCACCAGATGAAATTTAGACAGTACAAATGTTGTGCAATAACTCTTCTTGTCTCCTAGTGATAATGATTCTCTTTCCCACATGGAGAAAATTTTAACAAACCTTTTTCTTTTCATAGAAAGGGAAAGAAGGTCAAATACTCTTGCAGAAATCTTTACCATTAAAGGAAAAGGAGAAATACAATGTCTACCAGAAAGTATGGACAGTACCTGGAGTGTTACAGCAGCCCACTTGTTAGAGGGTAGAAATGAGCCAAGACACAGACTTGTTGTTTATCACAGCATGAAAAGGTTCCTGGTTTATTCCTCTTTACAGGTCAGCCATCCTGACTCCAACTATTCACTGACCCTGGCTGCAGCAAGATCCTACTGTAGGTTTCCCTTGCAGCCTCTGAGTGCTGGTTATTTCCTGCTAAACTATGATTACATGTATTGGTTTGCAGTGTCTGAATGCAGCTTTTACCTGGCTAGATTGTGACTGCAGGTTCCAACAACAGGCTCTAACTGCAGACCCAGACTGACTTCACAGCAATGATTCTCTCTCCTCAGGATCCTTCTACTTCATGATTCCCCTTCATCAGTTAATCCACTTCCTCTTATCACACTTATCTTTTATTGGCTATAGCTGTGACTCATCAGGGTCAAGGCTGTATTGGGTAATTAACACAGCTGTTACTTATCAGATCATCTGTATTCCCTTCTCCTACACTGGAATGGGACAAAAGGAATTTTTCATCATCCTTGTCTAAGTTCCTCAGCAAGCATGAAATATTCAGTTTGAATATTCACTTTCATTCAAGATATTAAATAACTTGAAACAATTAACTTTACAAAAAATGCCCACAACACAATTGAAAAAAAAATGTTATTCATAAAAAAAGTGACTTCATATTTGAGAATAGAGCCTTCCTTCCTTCCTTCCTCTGCCTTTTCAATAAAATTGTGTTTTGAAAGATGGGATAAATCCACATGCTAAAGNTTCCTTTCTTCCTTCCTTCCTTCCTTCCTTCCTTCCTTCCTTCCTTCCTTCCTTCCTTCCTTCCTTCCTTCCTTCCTTCCTCTGCCTTTTCAATAAAATTGTGTTTTGAAAGATGGGATAAATCCACATGCTAAAGTAGGATTAAAACTCATCCAATGCAATTTTTCTCATAATACTTTAAAAATAACATTATATTGCATTTTATTTTCACTTATTTATAACTGAGGATATTTTTGCAGATGAGCTGTGCTGCCAGATGAGATATTTCTAAAAGCACTTTGGTGACAGATAATTGACCATTTGACCATTTGACCACTGGTCCACATAGCTGTAGAGCTGTGAGTGTCACTTTTAGCTTCCTTTTTTTATATATGTATTCTTCAGTTTGCAATTTCATGCCATTCTGGAATGTCCTTTCCTGGCAGAATTGTCAAGAAAAAGCAGAGTAATAGAGGTCATGTGTGAATGTAATGAAAACTCTCATAGGAATCACTCTGCTCATACAATGTCGGTGGTGGTGTGAGCTTTGCTGTGATTTTATTTCAAGTTTGCAGAACTCTGATTCCTAGTGTATGACTCCTTTTTATGTTCTTTAGTTCAAGTCATGGCATTTGTTTTCACTAAGACTCTCTTACTTTACTTTCTCAGTACATCTAAAATTAATCATCACATTTTAATTCTAAATTAGACTGCAAAAACTAAAAATGTTATTCTACAGGTGTCTGGATATTATTTATTAAAATATTCTTCATTTTGTTAATGTATATTTTTACAATAAAATAATGTTTCCATTGAGATTTCCTATCTAATTTTGTAATTAATATTTTATTATAATAAGGAATCAGCAGTAAACCACAACAGCATATAAATATTAATTGCATTGTGCTTTATTTTTTATGAGTTTATGATCTCATTATAGTTCATGATACAGCAGACCCAAGTAAATCATTATTATATCTTCCCTATTAGGATGTCACGAGGATGTGTAATAAGACTTATCAGGTTAGATATGATTTTGACATAGATTATTGTATTTATTTTTCTCATACCATTTTTAAAATATATTTAAGAACATGAGGTATTCCTGATTTGAAAACTTTTGTAGATAAAAATATCCAATATTATCTAAAAATATCCAAATATATGTTCTGATTAAAGTTTAATTAAAGAAAAAAAGTTCTAGATGTAAATCAGTTCCCCAACTGGAAATTTATTTCGTCTACAGAATCAAACTTCCTTTTTGTTGCAACTAATAAATCAATTATCAAGAATGATAGGCTGTGTGTGGGGGAAGGAGGGAGGAACCTCTTTTACACTTGTGGACACAATTCAAATATTACTTTTGTACTTGAGCAACTAACAGCAGAAACCACTGAATCAGATCTCATGTCTGTAGTGTTTGTAAAAATCCACTCAAATTTGTCAAAAAATTTTGTTGCTTCACAACAAAAATAATGAGAAATGAAGCTCTTGTAGTTCTTTGTAACCCACGGAATATTTTCAGAAGTAAACCACAGGGCAAGAATGGTGTAGAAATAAGTCTACAAAGACAGAAGAAGGTAGATGGATGTGGCAGGAATGAGAAAGAATAGTGGTCCTCAGAAACCAGGATGACCATGTTAACGTACCCAGAAAAGCCCTGAGTGCGTTCAGCACGTACTATTTGTTTCAGAGGCCTGCCTAATTTGAATCATTAAGTAGTTGATGTAAAACTCTCATACCTACTTGAGTCTCATATTCCTCAAATATAATGGTTCCACTGGTTCTATTAGTGACTGGAATTACATAGACTCTTCTAGAACTTCACTCTGGTTCTCCAGGCAAATATTTCTGGAGTTTTTGCTTATATTTTCCTTTTTCCTGTATCTATGCACATTGCCATGAAAGATAATTGAAGTTCTGTTTGCACAAAATCTATATCGTGGAGGCTGTAAGAGTTTCCACCTGTAACTGGGTAACATACACAAAGAGAAAAGTTATGTTGCCATTGTAATAACTGTATCCAAACACAGAGCCTATTCCTAATGAATGGAGTGTAATTAAAGGAGTATGTTGCTGCTGAATGACCATTTCATAGTCTTTCAAGTAAACTCAGTGCTTTTCTTTAGTATTCTCCAACTTAGTTCTCTACAGATTGTGAGTTACCAAAAAATAAAATTATACTTAATGAGTTTCATAGTTCTATATTGATTATAAGAAGGGTGGAATAAAAAATTGCTTGCCTGTGAATATACTAAAGACCCCTGATACTAATAACTCTTTTGTATTTTGATCTTTTTCACTACTTCCTTCACAAGTTTTCATCTGCTAACCCACAGTGTCCTTACTCCTCAAGGTGTCCTTTAGAAAGCATAATTTTCTGTCTTTTCAGTGAGCAATAACAACAACTGTTATTGGCATTTATTATTACATGCTGAGCTTTATGGCAGGAAGTCATATTATTCACTATAACTTTCTCTGTTGGTCCAATTGAGCAAAGTTTTACTGCTGAAGCTAACACAGAAATACAGTTACAAGTTTACTACAGTTTTCTCTTCTTTCCAACTTAAAAGAATATCTGTTTCTCAAAACATCTAGCTGGCAAAAAAAAAACAAACCCAAAAATTGCCGATGTCTATCTATCGAAACCNAAAAAAAATTGCCTATGTCTATGTAACAAAAACAAAATCACAGAAACCAAACCAAACCAAAACAAAAAGAAGTAAAAAAAATTTTACAAATTCCACACATAGGAAATGAAAGGGCCTGTTTAGACATAAACCACTCCTGTAGCAATTTAATTTATCAGTATAAAATCCCCATCAAAAATGAAATAGCAAGATACAGACATTTTAGAACATTATAATGGAAAAGCAATTCTCTTTTCAGAAGCTTTCCTTGGAAGCTTGCTGCATACAAAGAACACAAAACACAAATTAAATGTAAGTACAGTGAAACATGACTTCATACCAGAGTTCATGAAGAAAATTTGTACAAAATTTCTTTATAANTTTCATAGTCGTTCAAGTAAACTCAGTGCTTTTCTTTAGTATTCTCCAACTTAGTTCTCTACAGATTGTGAGTTACCAAAAAATAAAATTATACTTAATGAGTTTCATAGTTCTATATTGATTATAAGAAGGGTGGAATAAAAAATTGCTTGCCTGTGAATATACTAAAGACCCCTGATACTAATAACTCTTTTGTATTTTGATCTTTTTCACTACTTCCTTCACAAGTTTTCATCTGCTAACCCACAGTGTCCTTACTCCTCAAGGTGTCCTTTAGAAAGCATAATTTTCTGTCTTTTCAGTGAGCAATAACAACAACTGTTATTGGCATTTATTATTACATGCTGAGCTTTATGGCAGGAAGTCATATTATTCACTATAACTTTTTCTGTTGGTCCAATTGAGCAAAGTTTTACTGCTGAAGCTAACACAGAAATGCAGTTATAAGTTTACTACAGTTTTCTCTTCTTTCCAACTTAAAAGAATATCTGTTTCTCAAAACATCTAGCTGGCAAAAAAAAAACAAACCCAAAAATTGCCGATGTCTATGTATCGAAACCAAAATCACAGAAACCAAACCAAAACAAAACAAAAAGAAGTAAAAAAAATTACGAATTCCACACATAGGAAATGAAAGGGCCTGTTTAGACATAAACCACTCCTGTAGCAATTTAATTTATCAGTATAAAATCCCCATCAAAAATGAAATAGCAAGATACAGACATTTTAGAACATTATAATGGAAAAGCAATTCTCTTTTCAGAAGCTTTCCTTGGAAGCTTGCTGCATACAAAGAACACAAAACACAAATTAAATGTAAGTACAGTGAAACATGACTTCATACCAGAGTTCATGAAGAAAATTTGTACAAAATTTCTTTATAATTACCCATCTTCCAGCTACATTTTCTCGTGGTAGCATTCCAGGCAGTTTTCCTTCTAGTGCTCTGTTTAATTCCATTATGTAGGAGTTTATTTGCTTGACAGACATAATAGTCAATTAATGCTAACACATGCTAAGTCCTGTAACATCTTTTACTCTGACACCCAACCCAAAGTACCTTTGATAGTGTCAACGTTTCACATTCTAAATTTAGACAAAATAATTATCTGAAGAGTGATTGGGTTTTATGCATATCAGCAGCCATTCATACAGCAGGATCTGCTCTGGTCCATTGTGTTTGTAATCCATGGATTACACTCTGACTATGCATTGACACAAGCAAGAGTAACAGCTCCATTATGGCCTATCCTCCCAAATAACCATGAATTTCAAAACATTCACTGCTATATTTCTGTGAACTTCTATTTTCTGTTCCACCTTATAAATAAATATTTAGAAGTAAAAGTGTTGTTAAAGGAAAACAGAAAAAAAATGTCAGGTGTGAATACCTGTGTTAATTATATTATTTAAGGTTCCGGTGCTGAAGTGCCTTTTACTTCAACCTAGTGTGAGGCCAATAAAATCTTTATGAAAATAAATAGAAATTTGAGAGGGTTAAATGTTCTTTTTAACAGAAAACAAAACTAGCAACAACAACTGAAACCAGCCAAGGTATCAAAGCTTTAATGAGGATTCAGTCTTATACAGATGGGAGTGTTCATGACATATGCAGGTAGTGAACTAATTCATGTAAAAATAGGAATATCTGACTACACCTACTAGTTTTTGATATATTTTTCCCTGGACCAAAACAGTTACATATTGAAACATCCCACACTTTATCCTGATGCTTAACACTCTCAAATCTGCTGCTAACCATCCTACATATAAAGCCATTGGAATACAGTTATTATCAATAGTGATTTTTATTTTCTCCTGGGACAAGATGATTTTGAAGCTTCTAATAACAGTGAACAGCTTCAGTGAACAGCTTGAACAATGGTTTTGCCAGGGGCACTATGTTCTGCAATAGTGATTGATGGCAAACTCCATATTTGTCAAAACAAGCCTAGAACCCTAAAAGACCACAAAGCCTGATGCCATTTTTTGGCCCAATTGTAACCACATTAACCCCAGGAATGACCCAAGGGAAAGGACAGCTTATTTTTCTCTTTTTTTCTGTTGAGTCAGCATGCAGAACAAAATATTTATTTCTATAGTATTGCTAGTCTGTACAAGAAAGACAATATACAAAACAATTATTACTACAGGTTCTATTTACAATTTATTTGTCTAAGAGATAGTTTGTCTCTTTTTTCTGCTTAAGTGAGGACTCTATCCAAATTTTCCTTCTATTTCAGATCTTTTGAAGCATTTTCTTCCCCACTTCCATAAACATGTAGTGAATCTAGAAACCAACAAAGACCTGATAAATTTTGGTGTAGTATTCAATTCAGGATGAATGATAGCCTTTTAGTCACGTAGCCAGAAGAAATCATTGTCACTTTTCCTTTTTTTTTTTTTTTTTTTTTAAATGTGAAGAAAGTTTACTTGATAAAGTGATTGCACAAACATATTCAAGCATCACTTCCAGAAAGTTTCATCCGTGGTTCTGGGAGTTGTACTATTTTCAACTAAAATATCTGTGTTGTGCCCTATCATCAAAGTCACATAGTACTATGGCTGCATGCGCATTAGAAGATTGCCATATTCAGACTGTCAAAGTGATTACCTAAATTCGCCTGCATAGAATAATTTGCATGAGCATTGCTAATGCTTTTTTCCTGCAGATTTATTTTTTTGCTGTTGGGAATTTCATCCAAATATACATAGTTGTACAAATAAAATTAGCACAATTTAATATATTTTGAGGCAAATATGTCATCTTTAATAAAAAGAAATAGTCTCTTTATTTACTCATTTGATGGTCTGTTCCAATAATCAAAGAGAAAGTGCAGAGTTAATATATTCCATATCTGACACTTGTATTTTCATTTATTTTGAATGGATCTGAAATATATACTTTGTCGGCTTTACTTTCTTCTAAAACATAAAAAAAAAAAGAGTTTAGAGGTCATAACTATGTCTCTAATCAAATAAAATTTTGTAATCTAGGTATTGGTGGTTGATTGCAGCCACAATGCAAATAAGTTTGAGGTCAAATAATGAAGTATTAACCCAAAGGATTTTTTTCTGTAGGTACACATCTAAATTATTTTGTTATCATCCTGTCCCAAGCGAGCTTATGACTATGTTAAACTTTTTTCCTACTGGAAAAAGAAATGGACTCTGAAATTGTCATGGTTTCTCACTAAAATTCATAGATCAAGGATTTCAATGCCTTCATGTTATATGTAGTAATGCAGAATTGAAAAGCCTTGGTATTTCAATATGGTTTTTTGCATCCTAAAACATTTTGGGTAAAATAGATTCCCCATCTATGAATAAGCGTGTGCTTAATTTTTTTTATTTAATCTTTAAATCCTCTGACAGTACATGTGTTAAGTGATGCTACATGTAATACATTCCAAAAATTGTATGTCTTCTTTGCTCTAAAAACAAGCTCTCAAGTTGCTTGGTAAAGAGATGTAGGATGGAAGGATAATCACACTATAATCAAGAAACTTGGGCCGGATATATTTCTATGAACTATTTCTAAATTCCAAATGTTTGTACATACCACTCATAAACTAATATCTCCCTCTAACTTTTATGTTGTGTCATTGCTACAGTGTAGGGACACCTTTAGTAGAGGAGCATTTCTTTGTTTGAAAATCTTGTGATCATCATCTTTACATTTTGGAGATCATTGAAAAACAAATTCTCTTGTAATAAACATGTGAATAATTACTGCAAGTGATCCATATGGATAGAGTAAACTACTACTCCTTTTTGAAGTCTCCATTTTGCAATATGCATTGATTCTACTGTTGCTAAGTAAAAGAAAACAAAATTTACATCTTAAAAAAATCTATAATCTTAGAAGGGTTATGAGTAATAAAGATGGTAAAACACACATAAGAATGAAAAATCCTTATGGAACAAAACACACAATTTTCATTTCATTATAATTTTGTGATCAATGACATCCAGATTCTGTTTATTGATCTGAAATTTTGAAATGGTTAATCAAAATACATATTTTAGATAAAATGCCTTGATTGATGTTTGTATCTCTCTGCTAAAGTCAAATAACCTTTGGTGCTTTTCTAAATCTGTAAATATAAGAATATGGCTTTCAAAGTTAGGATCTTGGGCTCTGCATGCAGTAGCTTTACAATACACAAAGACTTTTAGGGCTCTGGATTTCATTACCAATTTCAAATTGGAAAGATTAGCCCTGATTATGCAATAAAGTTTATCTGTATCTTTTTCTTTCATTCAGACTGTATGTGTGCACATATACAGAAAATGCTATATATACATACTACTAGATATATTTAAAGAGACTCAGAATACATAATTATATGTTTATCAGTCTTAAGGAATCAGGACCAATCTGAAAGACATCAATCTCTGTTTTTGATTCATTCCATCCTCTGCTTTTTAAGTAACCATTGTCATTTGGAAACATTTCATGTAAGATTTCTACTAGGAAATAGACATTTAAAAAAGAATTTCTTATAAACATGATAAAAATCTTTAAAATCAAACCAAGGAAAGGAAAGAATAAATAAATACTTCACTTCTCTGTTAACATGTTTGAATAACAAAATATCTTAGAAACAACATTCCAACCATGTTCTGTTTAATTATCAGGCCTTACATACCTGTCCTGGTTGCAGCCAGGACAGGGTTAATTGATGCAGCAACCAGGAGGGGCATGACCTGAACTCTGAGGTTATTCTGTAGGATATATAACATATAAAAT
>VXBB01043978.1:544746-580564 GCA_013399915.1 Illadopsis cleaveri | reverse complement strand
ATATATAATATATAATATATAATATATAATATATAATTAATATATTCTGGTCCGTCCGGTGATGAAGTGAGTGGTCAGGGTGATGTCAGCTTCCACATGGTGAGCCCTTGTCTGTGAATCATTCACCTCTCCTTTGCACTCTGTTATAAATAATGCTGCTATTATTGTTAATTTTCTTATTTCACTTGCTGTTTCCAGTAAATTGTTCTTATCTCATCCCTTATCTTTACCTTTTTGCTTCCAGTTCTCGTCTCCATCTCACTGGGGATGGAGGGATATGGAGGGGGAGAAGGGAGGAGTGAGTGGGAGGCATATTTTTTGGAGTGTTNTCCAACCATGTTCTGTTTAATTATCAGGCCTTACATACCTGTCCTGGTTGCAGCCAGGACAGGGTTAATTGATGCAGCAACCAGGAGGGGCATGACCTGAACTCTGAGGTTATTCTGTAGGATATATAACATATAAANTTTCAGTGAAAGCAATAAATTAGGAAATATGATTCCTAAAGTACAAAAATCTCCAAGAAGCTGGGTCGATTCAGTGGAGCTAAAATTCAAATGTACCCAGTACACCATTACTCAGGTATGTACAAATTGTTAAAAGCTTTCCTAGGAGATTCAGACTCATGGAACAGTTCACTGAACGAACTTTTGAACTCTTGAAAAATGAGGAATACCTCTTTCTTAAGAGGACCTATACCTCTTGAAAACAAAGTAAAAACACTCTAAAAATCAGATTTGCAATTATTTTCTTGTATAATAATTCACATATCATAAAAATACTCATAAAATGTTCTACAGATACTTAACTGCATAAACAGCACTCAAGAAAATGTGAGCCTGCTGCTGAATGGGGCAGAGAAACTGGTGACAAAAGATACAGAAAAGGCTGAGATTCTCAATGCTTTACCTCAGTCTTTACCAGTTAAACTGCATTATAGGTGTCTCAGGCCTCTGAGACCAGAGAGAAAATCTGTAGTTAGGAGAACTTACCATTAAAGGAAGATGAACAAGTTAGGGAGCCCTTCTACAAATTGCAAAGGCAACCAACATCCTCCTCGCTGCCTTAGCAAGAGTGATGTCAGCTGGTCTAGCAAGGTGATCCTTTTCCTTTTCACAGTCCTGGTGAAGTGATGTCTGGGATCCTGTGTCTAATTCTGGACACTCCATGAGAATAAAGAGATGGATGGATGGATGAGTGTGGTGAAGGGCAACAAAGATGACAGTGGACTGGAGCATCTGACATGAGGAAAAGCTGAGAGAACTGGGACTATTAAGTCTGGAGAAAGTTCAGAATGGATATTATCAATATATATAAAAGTTTGATGGGAGGCAATGAAGAAAGAAGTGCCCACTGACAGGAAAAGAGGCAATGGGCACAAATGGAAACACATTGTTGCATCTGAATACAAGAAAATAGATTTCTGTTCTTGAAAAGTGGTTACACAATGACACAGATTGCCCAAAAAGGCCGTAAACTCTCCATCTGTGTCTGTAGAGACATTCAGTGTGTGACTAGACATGGATCTGAGCAATCTGTTGTAGTTGACATGCTTTGAGTAGAGTGGTTGGATTGGTTTATCTGTACAAGTCCCCAGCATCCCAACAGCTTCCACTATTCCATTATAAGAAAAAAAATCTCTTCCTGGCATATGTTTATGAAATGATCCATGGTTGTAATCATTAGTGCAGTACAATAGGGGTAGATCTGAGAAAGGAGCAAAGCTGGTGTTGAGCATCATCTATTTTGTATTTTCTTCAGGAGTACTTTCCAGATCAGAAATAATATATTAATGCTGATTCATGAGGTAAAGAGCTATTACTCACTATCCTATGACTTATAATTTAGATGCTGGCCTCAATACATGGAAAAAAACCTGAGCTGGGACTATTTTTTTTAAAGTCACATTGAGGCTCTGACCCTACTGTTCATCAAATGAAGGAGCTGAGAATAAAACACAGATGAGATTCAGTATAGGTACAGCTGGTATAGGAAGGACAGCATCAATGAACAGGTCTGTACAGTTCAGGTTTTGGTTTGGTAGGATATTTCATAAGTATCTGAGGTAATTGTCTTGCATGTCACAGGGTTATCAGTGCTATTTAATAATTCAGGTTATTCTGTGTCTTAACAATACCATAAAACCAAAGGGCTGAAGGAGACAGAACTTTTTCATATCTATTCCCTATCAGAAGAATTTGGGGCAAGATTACACAATATCACCAGGACCCCAAGGGCTGATATATCAGTAGATTTTGTTAAGGTTAAGAAATAAAACTGGTGGCATAATACATTTGCCCTAAAGAATTTCCATTCTAAAATCTCTTTCATGCAAAGCAGTTCTATGTATGAACAGGCATCAGATACCTATTGCAGTTTGTCAAAGTTTAACTGTTGAAATAAAAAGGAATAGAACACTAAGAAGACTGAAGAAAATGCTATTAACTCTCATTTGTAAAGCATTCTTTAAAAATCCTGTTTCATTAAAATGTCTTCTTTTTGGTGGTTTTATATGGAAACATTGAATATATGAATTAAGTGTACTTGTATTTGAAATTAAGTACAATGTTAGAGTCATTTTTACACGAGGCTTGTCAAATTCTTTTAGCGACCATAAAAAGTAAGAAGATTGTTTGACAAAGTAAAGAGTAAAATTATTAAAAGTGCACACCTCTGTATTTGCTAAAAATGCTTTTATCTTAGTCAGAGCACCATGGTAGCTTCTATTAAACCTGAAGTGATCTGTTCCTTTTGTGTCAGGTGTGATAGATTTACACAGATAAAACTTTTCCCAGACGTTTCTTCAGTGACTATAAGAGATTATTTAAGAAGGAATTGTTGTGTTTGTATTGGAAAGTAATTAATTTTCCATGCTATGGTCCCAGCAAGAGTTCTGATCCCATGCAATGATGTATGATGGCTCCTTAATGTGGGCTACTAAGGGGAAAAAAGAAACCAGAAACTATCACTTTCCAAAACTATGTATCAGGTTTTAGCTAGGGGAGAAGCTCATGTAGGGCTTAATCCAGCACATCAAAGTAGTGTAGATAATATAGGATGCTGGAAAAAGAAGACTGGAAGAAATCAGTCCCAAATATAAGCTTTTGTTTTGATGTTTAAATTTAAGAAGTGCTAAACATCTTGAAAACAATTATTGGTGATTAGTTCAAACTGCTGGTTCCTGAAAGATGCAGATGGTACAGCACTAATGACAGTAATTACAGTTCAGATACTTTCAATCCACTTGCAATCTATGCACTTTAAGAACTTTTATGAATAAGCGAGATTAAAAGTGTTGGTGCAAAAATAAAACTCCTCTGTCCTGTACCCTGTTTAACAGAGAACTTAGTTGAATATGCTTAAAAATGCGGCACTTCAAATAAGATGTGTCTGAGAGGTTGTCCTGGTTTCACCTGGAATAAAGTTGGTGCATGGTGAGCATCCCTTAATTTTTAAACAATAATAATAATGGTAATTATAACAATAATGATAATAATATTGCTCGTTTTAAGGTTAATTTTAATGTTGTTGTATTGTCTTCCTTTTCTGTCCTATTAAACTGTCTGTCTCAACCTACAAATTTTACTCTTTTTTTTTTTTCTCAGTTCTGTCTACCATCCCACTGAGAGGGGGATGCGGGGTGGGGGGGGAGCGGTGTGCGTGAGTGGGCAGCTGTGTGATGTTAAGCTGCCTGACAGGTTAAACCAAAACAGACACACACAGAACATGCACACAGAAAAGGAATCCATCCTCAGTACAGTTTTGGTTTTGCATAGTGTTTATAATGCCTATATATTCAGCAATAATGCAGGGCCTGAACAGTTTTTATTGTGATTTATAACAGTGTAAAAAATATTGTCCTCTGCTGTTCTGGTTGCTGTTATTTGAAATAACAATTCAGACAATATCAAGAATAAGAATGCGAGCTGAATAAGCCTTCTGCAAAACCTCACATTAAAGAAGAATGAAATACATCTCTATTTTGGCAAGAAAGAGATCTTGTCAAAGATTTTCTTTGAAAGAGTTTTCACTAAAAACTTGAAAAAAAGGCCTAAGTATTTAGGTTTAAATATATTAGTGATCAGTTTCGATCACAGAACAAGGCAATGCAATCTTCATAAAGACAGAAAGTCTAAGTTAGCACTAATTAGATATACATAGGTTTAAGATCACAGATGTACAAACAGAATTGCTGATACAGTGCCCATTTTAGTTAAAGAGATCAAAAGAATGATTGAGCAGGCTATATGTTTGCTTGTATTACAATATGACAATGAGGCATATATAACAAGTGCAGCAGGAAAATATTTTATAAATTTCTACCTATTAATATACAGACATTTTTTGAGGGAAGTACCAATAAAATCCAGAATCAAACCAGAAAGATAAAAATCTTTGCTAAGAAATCCTCAAAGAAAACATAAGCTATTAACTGTAACATTTATATTAATGAATAGACATGTGCTGCAACATGTTTTATATATATATTCATCTGTTAAATATGTAAGCATGCAGATAATTTCATTAAAAATGAAATATCGGTATTTCAAAGACATTTTCAAAAGGCTATATGAAATTTCTGCTTAATAACTTAAGTAAATGGGTCTCACAATATTGCATCAAATTACTCCATTGCAGTTTTTAAAAAATATTTTTTCAATAGTAAGCTCCTGCCATCTATATGATTTTTTCTTTTTTTTTGTCACTTCTAAATGCTGATGAAAATTTAAGGAGGCCTACAGCAATATCAATGACAGTATGTGTAGACGAAGCAGTTTCACCTTGAGGCTTTTGTTGCTCACTTCACTCACTTCCTCAGCTGGACGCCTCATGCGTGGTTTACCTTGCTGGTAATTTAGCTTCAACAGAAAAGGCCTATTTTTGTCTGCTACACTTCAAGTTATACTTTATCTCTGACCTCAGACTGACTCAGTAGTTACCTTTTTTTTGCAGAACAGATGGTTCTAAATTGTTGAACATATACAACCTGGCTTTACATCATTGTGTGATAAAACATAAATGTTCCCGACACTGAAAATAGATATGGCATTCTGTATCTACAAATATGAGAATACTTGCTTGATTTCAAGCATATGCAGTGATTCAGGTTCTGTGTTTGCCCATGTGTGTAAGCTATCCCTTTTGTTGACATCGAATTAATGTATGTTCTGGTTTTCACTGCGGGAATGGAGTATCTGGTTCACATGGAGATTTACTGAGGTAAAGGAGAGCTCTACTGACCTGCCTGAGGCCATACGAGGATACAAAAGAACATTGCTAAAAGTACTTCTGAATTTTATTTTTTTTTTATTAATTGTCACTTTCAGTAGTCAGAATCTGCCCATATGTTTTGCAGAATTTTTAATTACATACACTAAAGAGTGTGTGTGTGGGGGCATGTGTAAGAAGTGTGAATTTCTGTGTGCATTTGTATTTATACTTCTTTTTAACTTACATGGGCTTTTTCTTTCACATATCTCTAGTACATTTTGTGTCCCAGTTACATCTAAACTATGAGAAAAATGGGCTTTGACTTTTTAGTTAGGATTGTTCCTCTTTCGAGAAAAAGTTTAACAATCCCCCTGAAAAAAACCACCAAGAGCAAATCAACAAACAAAAAACTGACAACCAAACAACAAGATAATTAGTGAAGTGCATAGTGATAAAAGTGATTTTATTAAAATGTCAAGTAGGATCTATCTGTAAGTTTGCATAAATAAAATGCATTGGTACCTTATGCAGGATTATAGTAGTACTAAAAGTAGTACTGATAGCCTGTAAGGAATTAAACTTTGGGGAAGATCTTTTTGCCACTAATTTTGACATGAATCTTGTGAGTTTTAAGAACCCCGTCAGGACATAAACATAATATATGAATGTATGCAAATGATGCTGGAAAGAATTCTAGGACAGGTATTCTTTTATTGTTTCACTTTTGAACACATGGGTGGCAAGCAAGGAATACAAATACCCTGTGTCCCAGCATACCTATGAACTAGAAATGTATAAGTCAGCTTCAAGGGGAGGAATAAAAAGTAAATAAATTAGTTCTCCAACGCAGGACTGTGCTTCTTGGGGTCCAAGAGCACAAAGGAGATTTAGCAGTACTGGGCAACAATAACAGGGTAGAACAGCATATTAATGACAAGTTCATGATGGGTGTGAACAGAACTACACACTGAAGACACTGGTTGAGTAGCTCTGGTAGAGAGCAGGTAGAGGAAAGAGAAAGACAGTAAGCAAGAGGAGCCCCATTCTTAAGCAATTCAGTTCAGTATAAACTGGAAAAAAACCCAGAAAAATTAGAAGTGGTAAAAAATCAGCAACAACAGCAAAAGATTGCTTGCACATAGCAAGGGCAGTATAATCCAGCAGAACCCATCCAGCAACAAAATTATCCTTGGAATTTTTGCTCCCTGAAAAAAAACCCCATTAATTAGATCTTCTGTGCCATCTTATTTGTTGTTTAATATAAATGACCTTTCAAGATAATATCAATTTGGGAAAATTCTCAGGTGAAGGTAGAATCTGTTTCCAGAAGCTATTTCCAGACTTCAGTGTAAGTGGTAACACAATTCTGTAAAAAAAATTAAAAATTGAATTTTAATATAATTTTCTTCTTAAATAGAAAAAACCCTACCTCTTCTGAAATATAATTAAGAATACTCTGTCCAAAATATGATTTTTTAAAAGGCCAACCTTGTTTTACAACTATTTGCAAAACTCTTTGCAGCACAGGAATTTCAAAGTTACTGAGACAACCAAACAAACAAGGTTTAAGCCCTCTGAAATCAGGCCTACTCACTCTGCATTACTTCTTCTTAAGGTGCAAAATGATGGATTTTTTTCTGTATAATTTCTTCTTAGTTATGATTTTATCATTTTATTTTTGGTACAACATTGAACATCCATCTTTTACTGAACTATCACTAAATTTATTAAAAATTAAGTGAACATGGCAGCTGAGACTGATCTCAAAAAACTTCACCCAGATATTTAAGCTTTTAGTAAACATGGAGAAAAAGAAAGATATTTCTTAATTTTTTAATACTTTTTTACTCATTTTCTACCATTGCTGTTTTTTTTCTTTCTCTGGCATAGACTGCTCTTTTTTTTTTTCCAATTTAGCTTCAAAATAGTGACTTTTAAGTAGTCTATTTGGATTCACAATGTTTGGAAATCAAGAAAAGTATGGTCTATTTTTGCATTGTAATTGCTTCATTCATTTGGACATAGTGCTATATATCTACCTTTTCAACATTAAGTTGGAGCGTTGCTTTTTTTTTTTCTTTTTTTTCACACCAAGAAATTGCTTTGGCTTTAATATACACTTCTCACTTCTGCAGGGTCCTTTATTATTCCAGTCAGGCTCTCCTCAATTTTCTTTCTCTGTCTAATCAGCACAATAGAGTTCAACCTCTAGCCCGCTTAGAAAGCACCTATATAGACCACGTGAAAAGTACACATGGAAAAAGTATCTTAACAAAATACTCATGCCCTGAATACTGCCAGTCACTTCAACTCAACTGGTTTGAATAACCAAATGCAGCATAAATTTCCCACTGGTTCTGTGCAATTGTCAGTGTTTTATGTTCAGTCCTCAGTATGGGCCTAAGGGAATGCATCTAGGTTTGCCGCAAAGAGTCCCATAGTAGTATCTGAAGATTAGAAGTTATGAGAAGGTTCTTTATCAGTGTTTGTAATAATAGTGAAAACATGGACTGAAATTCTAATTAAAAAAAAGAAACAAAACAAAACCCATGGGAGGATTTGTTTTGTTTGGTGTGACATTTGTTAGGTATCTGCTTCATAGTGCAATATTTTATGTGGCTTTATTTTAGCATTTCAGCTATATCTTCCAATATAAATACACAGTTTATGCATTTAATGAAGAAAGATCTATACAGGTTGCTAAGAAAAGACATAAAGTAATTGAATAGCTTTTTTCATTCCCTGAAATCTGATTTCTTTGTTCAACTCATCCCTCATCTTTTTTGATATCTTTTTCTTTAATATTCCATTTGTACAAAATGTTAAGATGTTGAAAAGTAGTCAAAGTGGTGACTAAAAGTTCAATCACATTCACTTCAATTGCTTTTCTTGAGAAACCCTCTAAGACATAGTCTCACTGACAAGATTTTCATGGCACTGATTTAAAATATTTCTTGTAAAAATTCATTCGCATATATGGCCCCTTTGTCATTGCATTGGAAGGCATACATAAATTTAAAACAAAAAGATATGACTAGCTTTCAAATATTTATATGTGTTTATGTAGTTGACTTAGGTATTTTTCTTGAAAGCATTTGTTCATGCCTGTAGCTTTTCCTTTAGGAGTGAACTAAGAATCAGAAAGATTACATGGTGCAAGCTTTCCTTGTGTAAGTAAGGTGTGTGCTCCTTGAAAAGGAATCCTGCATGAATTTAGCCAACTTTTTCACTTCTCTGTGCCTCTTTTGTTTAACTGGTGTCTAGTGCAGGGATTGCCACTTTGTGCACTGCATAAACCTTCCAGGAACAATTCTGACATTTCTAAAGGCTTACATAAGGCAGTTAATAATTTAGAATGAAGGTTAAAAGTGAAAACATAGCTAGTTTTATCATTTGTTTAACTAATTCCAACATAAGAGGAATTGCTTAGGCTGATTAAAAAACAGAAGCCATGTGATCTCTTTTCCAAAGAGAGTACTCAGATTGACTTACTAATTGTATTCATTGTTTTGAATATCCTTCATGTGCCTTTCTATTCCTCTCTTTAAACAAAAATGTTCCGATTCTTTTTGTTGCTTTTTCCACTAATAACTCAAATTATGGAATATTTTTATGTATTTTTAGAAGAAAGATTCAAAATAAATGTATATAAGAGATAGAAATGCATCCAGACACTATTTATATCCACTGTTTGCTTGTGTTTTGATGTTTTTTTCTTTTTATTTTATGGGTGCTTTGAGTTTTTTTGCAGTTAGCTGAGCATTGTGAAGTTGTCTTAAAGTTCACCTAAGGAGATACTAAAAGAGGGAGAAAAAGAACTTATATGGTTTTTGTTTTTGTTTTTAGTAATCTTATTACTAAGATTGCCTTATATCTGATATATCATGGAGTAGAATCCTCTATCGCATTGCGGAGGGCAGCCTAAAAAACCAAGATGCTAGGTTATCTAGAAATGTACATATTTTTCTAACATAAACCACATCTTTCACTCTGTCTTTACTAATTACCCACATACCTGCCAAGCAGGACTGACCAGGATCAGATTTTGTACCACTAGAAATAACAATTTTTGCAGAATTCAAAAGTAAATTTTGTTTGTATCAGGGATTTATTTTTCAGCTACTATATGGAATTTATACCTGTCATAGACACTAGGAGCTCCTGATGATATTTTCTGTGTGGCTGAACGAGTTCAATAAATCTACCAGAGCCCTGCAGTTCTGTGCCCATTGAGGGCAATGCTGGAAATGGAAGCTCTTCCAGACGTTTGCTGTTCTCCAGATTACCCCTGCCTTCTTCATACTTTTCAGTAGATGATGAGTTGAAGGGTTTTTTAAAGTTTTAGCCTCATGATAGAGCTTCTATCTTTCTCTTTTTTTTAATATCACATTCCACTTCAAAAATGACCAGGTTCAAAAACGACGTTTTCATCTTCTTGATTTGCATTATTGTGCAGTAAAAATCTTTTACATAAGGTACTCCAATAAATACTAATCCTTTAAATCCTCTATTTTGCCCACCCACCCACTTAGGGCCCAGTTTGCTCTGGCTTCATGCATCATTTGTTCTTAAAATCTGCAGAAGTTTCACAAAAATGCTTAATGCAGCAAAATCTGCAAAGCTGTAAAAGGAGTTGTACTTATTCCCTAGGTGTGATTGTTTTATCTTTAATTAAGCAACACCAAAAAAGCAGACTTTTTTACTCTCCAAAGCAAAATAAGTAGGAAATAAAAATCTTAATTAATTAAATAAAAAGTCCTAGTTAGGAAGCAGTCTAACATTTTACAAGAGGTAAATGTCACATAAATTTTGTTATACATGGACTATATATTTCAAAATATATTTTTTTGTGTCAAAAATAATGTGGCCAGCAGGACTAGGACAGCAAGACACTTGACACTTTGACACAGCTCCTGTGGTAGTTCTTGTTGATTAATGATAGAATTTAATTGTAATACAACCAAAATTTCATACATTAAAATATAAGTTATATTTAATGGAAATATAAATTTTTTAATAAAAATAAGTGAGATTATCAGAAAACTCCTTATGTATTAAACAACATTTTTAATATTAGAGCCTTCATCTTGTAAAAAATAATCATTTTGCAGAAGAAAGTGGGTCACAGACTGATGGAGCAAGTGCCAAAATTTTGAAATACCTACACAGTGTCCTCTGTGTTCCTGGCTATACTTTGCCAAATTATATTCCTCACTCCTTCTCTCATTCTCTCATACTAAGCCAGATGTCTGCCTTTACAAAGAATGTGGAACTTTGAATAACTGTTCTCTGAATTTTTCAATGAAATCACACACACACAAAGTCATTAATATTGAAAAAAAAAAGACTTTTCATTATTAGCACCTAATTGAAATGATTCTCCAGTGAATTCTATTAAAGGCAATTTGGATCAGATTGGCATTCACCAATGTAGATTGTACTTTCAGCATTGTACCATACCCATGCTGAAATTCCTATTTTGTTCTTTGTTATTCATTATTTGACTAAAATAGCCCTTTTCATTTGTACAGTTTAATTTCATGATAGCATGCCCATTACTTACTATCATAGGGTATTTGTCATATTTGAGTAGAACATAATAACAGACTTTTAAAGTGGAGGTTATGCAAAGCATTCAGACTGTTTCAGAGGTTTTATAATAATTTGCTTTTTCCTTGATGGCCTGTGATTATTTTTATGGCCTGAAAATGTGTTTCAGTTCTCTTTTACTTTCTAGGATGTGATAATAAAGCTAGAGGTGGACCTGTAGGCAAAATTTTATAGATATAAAATTAAACAGCAGCTTTGGCTTTGTGCTGTTTTTAATTAGAGGGTAGAGAAAAAAAAATCTTTTGAGGCACTATGGGGAATTCTGACTTAACTGAAAACATTTTTTTAGTGGTAGAATTGATTTGTTTTTTTTGGCTGGGAAAGAAAAATTTATATATTAAAGTGGAAGAAGGAGCTGAAGGTCAAGGGGTAATCTGTTTGATATAGCACATCTCAAGCTAAAAGTCAGTCCCACGATCAGTTCCACTGTCTGAAAGTTACCTCAGAGTTTTCTTCTGCTTGGTATTATTCTGCATGCTTGAAGAACATTTAAACATTATTCTCTTAATTTTAAAGAAGACACATTTTTTTCTTCTGACATGTTCTAGGTGATACAAGACTTGTGAATTTTCTTGCTCTAGGACATAAAAGATTACCTGTAAGTAGGAGCTCCTGGTTAGCATCCCAACTCGCTCCCTCTGGATTAAAAAGGCTAGAACAATATGAGGAAAGCATAATATCTTGTTGTCTTTTTTCTTTTCCTTGGGTGGTGCTCCTTAGGACTGTCAAAAACTTTTGTCTCTTGACAAGATCTCTTATACTTCCCATCATAGGGAACAGGACCAGGACAGGTCCTCAACAGACAATCACAACCCCTGTAGATTGCCCAAAGGAAGATGCCATGAACAAGTCTGACCCCTTGCTGAGCCCTAGAAAACTGATAAAGTTACTAAAAGGTATTTTGAATATTTTTATTTTTTATATATTTAGGTCAACATTTCATATGAGCCCAACAGTGTTCACTGTTGTTTTTTTCCAATGAATATTAACAGTAAGAATAACAATAGCAATAATAACAACAACAAAAATAAAAATAGATACTGCCACAAATTTATTTACTGAGATAATTAAGTTAATGATTTGTCAAAAGGTCTCGGTTTTCAGTCTTGTAAATGATATTGCTTTCATAGAATCCTAGAATCCTAGAATGGTTTGGGTTGGAAGTGACCACTGGCAGGCACGATTTAATCTACTCATACTGATTACTGACGAAATTCCATCTATGAATCTTTCTTGTTCTCTATGTATTAATGAACACAGAATTTTCTTTCCATCACTTTTAACTGACTGACCGTGATAACACTTCCTCTACTGGCATGTAAGAAACCCTTTCAGACAGTGCATCATATGCAAGAAAAATTCAAGGGAACTTCAGTGTATTTTGTGGCAGAGAGTCAATAGAAGGAATTATTCTCAATATTTTTTGCTTCATCTTGATGGAATACAACTGTATGCTTATAACAAAGAAGGATCAATTTTTTTGCTTCTAAAACAAGAAGACAGCAACCAATTATTTAAACAATTCAAATTTATTTACTCATAATTTTTTGTCTGAAAACATGGGTATACACACGTGACATACAAGAATCACATAACTGAATGTCATTTAGATAAATAGCAATCCAATGAAAGTTGCATCAAAACTGGAATGAAAAAAATATTCTCAAGACTTTGCTCTGTCTGTCAAAAATTGTCTTGATCATTAGCTTCAAAAATCTACTACTGGGATGTGCCTCTGGAGCACACATATGTTTTTTAAAATATTAGTGATCAGACATTCATTAAAAGGATGATCAAGTACAACTTACTGTTTAATACAGGTCATAGAACTTATCTAGAAATTACTGAGTCTCTTGATACCACCCTGAATATATAACTTTCAAGTTGACAAGGGGCATTTTATCTCCCAGCTTTGGAATCTATCAATTCAAGGTTGAGTTTTAACGTGGGATTCTCTTCCTCATTTTTTCATTAGCATATATTATAATGAAAAAATTACACTCCCAGAATGAATATTACCCCCTCATATGCTGAAGGAAGAGACTCTATGGCTTACATTGACTAGCAGAGTAGAGAGATGTCCCAGTGCCCCAGTCTTTTTAGCTGAATTTTCAAGCTCCTGGTATTACTTACCTTTTTTCTACTAGATTCAGGAAAAGCTGAACTATCAACTGTAAAAAAAAAAAAAAGAAAAAAAAGTCAGGGAATCTATGCTACATCTCCAGAACATATGTTTGATTAAACAAAATGCACTGAACTTCATTAATCTTTGATTATCATGTGTTTTTTTCCACTTACCAAATCAATCTTCAGTGTCTTTTTCTCCTCTTGTCAATTTGTCTTAAGAGTTTTAAAATATGGACGCGAGAAGCAGGCATGCCATTCCATTAACAACCTTCATCTCTCATCCTAGAAAATTGCTTTGGACAAGTGAAAAGCATGAAAAACTCCAAAGTCTCCTCCTGCCTGTCTGCTCCTCCTGACGTTGCTTGTCACTTGGACAAAATGAAGTCTGCTTGGGAGCTACCAGGCAATGACACCTTGGCAGAAGCCCAGTCCTCACCATCACTATTGCATGTGTTCCTGAGGACATATCCTGGACCTGACAGGACCTGGATTTACCCCCAGATAGTCACGGATATTTATGCCATACTCTGCTATGCTCTTAAATATTGTTTTCAGCTATCTAGAGGGAACCCTGTGTCCACTCAACCCCACTCTGTTTATGGTCATTCTGCTTCCCTCACTCACCACAACAATGTCTCTTTGATAAAGTAAAGAATGGTGCCCAATACAATGTGGTTATAGCTTGCACTAGTTTGACTCAAATTATTCTAGTTATGGAGATTAGTCATTCATTTCCTGCAACCAGCTGCATGACTGATTACACAAGATTTATATCAAGACAACAAAAATCAATATGTCCTTAGCAATTACCCAAACAAGTTCCCTCTTAGTTGTTAGCTTGTGATACACATTTTCATATTGGTCCTGAAGACAGAATGATTACATTATTTATTGTTTCTATACGTGATTACAAGCTGAACAATTAGAGAAGAGAGTAGGCAAGGTTATCAGACAATTATGTTTGCAAAAAGCAAATCTTACTTATAAATCACCAAATCTTAAGTGCATCTACATTCTTTCTTAGACAGAAAGTTATATTTCTTTGTATTAATAAAGTTAATTCAGGGTTTTTTTTCCAATCTAGTGAAAACTTTCACAAAATCAAAACATCACTAAGGTTGGAAGGGGTGTCTGGAGACTGTGTAATTTAACTCCTGCTCAAAGAAGGATGAGCTAGCACAGGTTGCTCAAGACTATGTCCAGTTGAGTTTTGAGGCTCTCCAAAGACTGCCGTGCCACATCTTCTATGGTGTAGCATTTAGCATAAGGTAGGCTAAGCTGATTACACTGCCAATGTGTCAGCATTGGTTTTCACACTGTCTTTTGGTCTAAAACTGCAACAGCTCAGCAAGCTGTTGTAGTGTTCAATCACCCTCAAAGAAATAAAGCAGTTTTCTGATGTTTAAATATATTGTTTTATTTTCAACTTGAGGTTTCAGTTTGTGCCCATTGCCACTTTTCGTGTTAGTGGGCACCACTGGGAGAGTCTGGTTCTGTATTTTCAGTCCCCATTGCCAAAAGGGAAACCCATAAAACCCTCTCACTATTATGTTAAATAATATCATCACTTAAATCTTAGTCTTGTTTAAAGTCAGAAATATACAACAATACACTCTTCTAAATCTCTTACAGTATTAAAAACAGTCAGACCAATTTAAAATTCCAGAGAGCAGATCTTTTGCATCTCATGGTAGCTTCTAGCCTGACTTTATCAAAGTCTTTTTAAAAGTTAAATAAATTGGAAAATCACTTTATTTTTCTGCCACTCATTTATTCATCCCTGATAAATTATAATAACTAAAAATTTGCTCCTTATAATATCCTGGCCTTCACTTGGTTGTTCTTCATTACTTAAATAAGAAAAAAAAATAAAAAAAATACTATGATTCCCACCCCCCCTTATATTACCTCTCTGCATTCAAAAGTCTCTGAACTTCACACTAGCAACCTCAGATGCCATTGTCATCATCCAGCTCTTTCTGCTAACATATAAATCTTTACCCAGATGTTGCAGGACCCAAAGTCTCCATGGACCACAGTTGCAACCTCACACTCTTTCTTGTGACATGGATCAGTCATCATGGGAAAAGTTGTCTCCTGCTTTCTCTACCCTTTTCATATTCCCAGAGTAGTTCCTTGGAGGAAGAACTTTCAGAGAAATGGGAAGGAAGGTTTAGTTTTCCCTCTTCAGGGTGGCTGACCTGCCTTGCATTCCTTAGATCTTGCTAACCTCAGTCTTACCCTTCCTTATCAGTTCTGACCTCCTCCTTCATTTGCCCATTTTCAGAAGCAGACTTTTCCTTCTGCTTTACCACATCAGTAGCTAAAAGTTATTGTATGCAATCACCACTGACAAAATCCATTGCCCAAAGGCTGACCACAGAACGTGACTGGATGGGGATGAGGAGGAGAAGAAGGAGCAAGAGAAGGAGGGGAAGCGGAGGAGGAAGGGGAGATAGTATTGTAAATCATAGTGTATATAGAGATACAGTTTCTTTGCTATTTCCCAGAGCAAGTACATTCAGATATCAGAATAAGGTCCCCTGCTGCACTCAGCTGAGACAAAGATCCACCAAAGCAACTCCACACTGAAGGCTGAGGCAGAATCCACATAAAGCAACTTTTTCTGCTTATTTTTCTCCATAAGCTTTTTCTTTGAATATTTAAATACAGTCAAATCCCCGAATTAGAACTATGAAATAATAACAATTGTCCTAGAATCTTCCTGTCTCCCCATCCAGGCAGTGGGAGCTTCTCCAAAACTTCTGAAAGTACCACTGTGGAGCCCATTGCTTCATCCACAGGAAAATTCAACTGGTAAGATTGGCACAGAGTATGCAGAAGGAGCTGCAATTCAAACAAATTATCTTGTGAGGTCCCTGATTGAGAAGGTTCTGTGATTTTTGTACCCATTTCCTCCATTGAAGCATAGTTTTCTTTTGAGGCTGAAGAATCCTTCCATAATAATCCAATCTGATAAAGAACTCCTATGTAACAATCAATGTCACATTTAAGCAGTCTGAGGTGCTGGGTTGCACTTGCTGTTCAGGTGGGACAAGATCTATGCCACTTGTACTTCAAATCACAGAGTTTTGGTGACAGCCACAGCACTCTCTTTTGCTGTCTTCCTAAAGCCTCTTCTAAAGTCAATGACCAGCTCTTGAAATGATCCTTGATTCTTTAATCTAACCCAGTGAGCAGCTTGGGTCTTAAACCTGTCTGAAATCCACTCTAAACTGCTCACTATTGTTTGTAGAGCATGGGGCTTAGAAAAAGGGAATGAGGCAGAAGTACTTCAGGTTGAAGTAGGTGAAGAGACTCAAGAGAAGAAAGCAGAAGGCAGCTTTTTTTTCTACATTCTTCAGCATCCACAGTGTCCTGGGAACTGTGTTGCTCACTGGAGAAAATTCTACTCCAGGTGCTTCTGCAATTAAAGGGTATCATGACTTCATCCTCTGGTTCACTAAAGCCTTTTCCAAATGTCCAGAAAGGTGGAAGATATTTTCCACCAGCAGTTCTGGATTCAGTTGCCTTTACATCTCCCAACAAATCTGTGATTAATGTTTTGATTTCCAGTATTTCTGACCTAAGTAGCAACGCCACTCTCATTACTAAAGTAAAAAGATACCAACTCACTGGTGAAACATGTAGTAATAGCATTGCTACTTACCAGAAAGAACAGCAGGAGAATCCTTCATCAAGTGCTTGCACAGACTTGCACAGACCCTGATGACAAGCTTAATTTCAGGTGTCTATCACCCCAGAAATTTCTGGTGGGGTGACAGCTCTTACCTACCTCAAAAAAGTGCTGCGACATTGCTGGTGCACAGACCTCTTTTGAGGCCATTGCCTTATTAGCTGCTCCTGCCAAAGGTTGAATATCAGTTTAGCAAATTTTAAAACACCTTTCTGGCCAATCTTCATTACAGAAATATGTGTGGAAGGACATTCGCGCTCCGTTTGCTCCATTTCATCATACTTTTGCCTTCACCTAGTGAGGAACAGTCAGAAGAAAAATAAGGATTCCACATGAGCTGGCATGTCTGAGCTGACAGCTCATTAAGGATATGAATCATTAATGGAAAATCCCCCCACGGGCTGAGGTCCATGGATTGGCTCATCGTGTTTAATTGCCCCTGGTGGAGTTCACTAAACACTGCAGTTGAGAATTCCCTGCACCTTCCATTTTCCCTTAAGAATTCCACACCCTAGCTAGAAGATGGTTCTTACTTTACCCATTCCCAAACATACTGCTCATGATCCACCTTGCGTGTCACAGACCCATTTCTGGAATGAAAATGTGGAGAGAGCATTATCATAATATATAAAAGCTCATCAAAATATCTCATTCATCTATGTTTGGGAAAAGAGAGCTGATTTGAAGGAGTTTTTCTGTCTCTACAATAATTAATCTATTTTGCTTGTGACAATGACTTCTGTTTTCACTACTTGGCTTTCTTTATTTTATTCTGCTACAAATATCTGTTGCACATAAATTAGATTTAAATACCTGAAAAAAAATCTTCAGCATAATTAAAATATACAGGCCTTAATATTCCCATCCAATCTCAGACCAACAGCTTAATTGGTTATAAAATCTGTTCATGAAAAATTACTAGACAGGATAAAATTTTTATTTTGCTATAAGGAAATGACCAAAAATAGCCATTCTCAGGTATAATTATAAATCATAGTTTATAGAAATATTCAAGACAAAATTATTCTTGATTATACCTACACTAATTGTAAATAAACAGTGACATAAACTTCTATAAAGCTATGGGATTATTTTATTATTTGAGGTTTTTTCCCCCTCACAGGTGGTTTTAAAAATCACAGCTAAGTAATAAATCATGGGGTTTCCATGGTAGCCAAGTAAGCTGAGTATCACATCAGCTGTCTCTAAACTTCAAAGAGATTTTCAATTTCATTTAACTGTCCTTTTAAAGCTACTGCCTGTCTGATCCATATTCTGTCTCCAGTTTAAGAACATGCTGTAGCCAGTGATAGAATTTATCAAGAAATAAAGAAATCACATGATGCTCTATTTTGTTTTGTCACGGGGGTTTTGTTGTTTTTGTTTATTTGTTTGTTTGTGGGTTTTGTGGGTTTGTTGTTGTTGTGTTTTTGTTTGGGATTTCTTTGGTTGGTTGGGTTTTTTTGTTTTGGTTGGTTTTTGATGTTGTTTTTGGTTTTGTTTGTTTGTTTTGGTTTTTATTGTAGATTTTCAGCTAGATCCTATCTGAGATGGTGCTGTACCCGTACTATTGAATATGCCTGCAAATGACCTGGAAAAGTGGGGAAGTTGGTAAGCTTACAAGGTCTGTTGGTAACAGTAAGTTTTTCAACATGGTATAGCATACAGAATTGCAAAAAGGTTTTAAAAACTGAACACCTAGGAAGTAAAAGGTCCAGTTCAACTGGGTGGTGATTAGTGTCAAGTGATTAACTTGGCAAGAGGCGGGAAAACAAACAATAATTATTTCACATGCAAAATGTTGGGCAGATGACTAACATTTGCCACAAAACCTTAAGGAATGTTCAGTGAAAACATTATCTTAGCACTGAAAGGTGGTCAAAAAGGCAAATCAAAGGTTACAGATTGTAAGGAAAGAGAGAACTTGAAACATCACAGGACCATTATACCATATAAATCCATGATACATCTATATTATGAGTACTATATATGCTGTGTTGAATTAATGTAAAAAGAAATACCAGGAAATGATTCAGCCAACAATATCAAATGTGTTGAACTTCCGTAGGAGGAATAATTAATTTAATTAAGAGTTCTCATTCTTCAGAAGAGGCAGTTAGGAAATATTGTAAAAGAGATTCACGAATTCATGGGGCTTGGAGATGCTGAGAGACCTATTTTTTCATTGATTGTGTCTTTCACATCAGAAGAACAAGGGAATATCAGCTAAAGATCTAGGACTCAGATTCAAAACAAACCCCAAAAAGCTATCCTCTGCTGCTGCAACAAAGCTCTTGAAATTCTTGTTATAGGATTCTGTGAACTTTGTTGGATTCAGGGAGATCTTTATTTGAAAGCAATCCACAAAGGCTTAATAAAAGCATAAATAAATATTTAGCCCAATTTTTATTGTTGGAATGTAATTTATTTCTATCCTAAATAATTGGAAATGGTCTAGTACTGTGGGATCCAATTTTATCAACCAGATAATAAGAAAATATTTCTGATTGCAGTTTAAGAAATTATGAAAATGTGATAATGTTTTTAAACTCTCATTATCCCTTTTATAAATTATTTTAATTTAAAATTTTATGTAAAAAAGACTATAGTTTAATGGAGAGACATTTATATGCTATCAGGCATTTATACTAGCAAAAGCAAAGCTAAAGAACTGCAGCTGGCACTGGAATGGAGACCTGTGGGGTTTATGGCACTGTTTAGTTCCCATGAGAGCAGAATATGGCCACAGCCAGAGATGAGCATTTGGGAAACGTCCATTTTCTGCTAAATGAAGTTTAATTGTATTAAACATTTAGGTTAAGTCTACAAGGAACACGTGAGAGCAAAAATATTATAAACAAAACACCTTTTTACAAATCAAAATATTCGTAATAAAACCTTCTTGAAAAGTCAGAATTTTGTTATAATTCATTTTAAAAGCATGAGTGATACTTATTGTAACTTATTATTTTATCATGTTAATAATTCTTTTTCCATCTGATTGATTAAAATCTGGAAGATTTTTAAATCTAGAAAATGTTATATCTGCTTGTCTACATTTACGCAGATAAAAAGACTTTAAAAATGTTCTTCGTGTGGTGATATTTTATTTTTTTTAATTTTCACCATGAGACTATTTTGGATCATTTTAGTATTAATTTTTCAGAAAATGAAATAAATTTGTCAAGAGCAGGACACTGAAACAGCTAATTTAGAGCCTATGCAATGTCTATGACATTTCTTGATTACTAGTTATTGGGGTATGTTGAATGGAGAATTTATGAAGTTGATGACATTTTTCTGCTGACTGCTGCCTCCTGTACTGCAGCACATTGATTCTTCCTTCTCCAGCTTAGCCTTGACACTTCAGCCTGACCCCGCATCCTGCTCCCTTTCTTGTGTGGAGGAGCAGCACACGTGCTGAAATGGGATCCTTTCACACCAAGGATATGGAAGGGGATTTGCCTCTCAATGCTAATCATAGTTACTAAAATCGTCCATAAGGCTTTACTCTCCATGTTAATCTTGCAAAGGCATTCATAGGACACCTGTTCTGGATTAGACTGCTAGATTGATTTTGCAACACAGTAGTTGCAAAAAATGCTTACCGACCATATATAGACACTTACAAAGGTTAAACACAGACTATGTTTGGCAAAAATATCATTCCAAAAACTCTCTCCAAGGGATTTCTGTTCACTGAGACCTGTGGGTTAACTGAAGTCTTCTTCCCTGGTCACTTGCAGATTTATCAAAGGAGTGGTTCATCTGATTAAATGCTGCACAAAATGTTCAGAAATATTTTTGGTTTATAAAAATGGATTCATCTTCTATGTGTTTTGCCCATGGTAAAGAGGAGCCAAGTCAGCACTGAGGTTTTCTCTCCTTCTGTCTAGCTGTTCTCTCTTTGTTTGTGCATAACAGGCCTACTGCAACTTCCAGATGAAATGTAAATATAATCAGCATATCCCAACATAGTATTATTTTGTGACTGCATCATTGCAAAGTGACACAATGGCTAGTGATTCCAAATTTGCCTGTGGCCATTCCTAGTTTTGTCAGCTTTCATGATCATTATATTTTATGAAATCTCTTTCATAGCCATAAATGTTCAAAAGTTTAAGGACATATTATAGCTGGAGAATCTCACATACATTGAAGAGGTCTGCCAGTTCTAGGAAAGCAAAAATATTTTGATTGAGATATGATCTAGCTTTTCAATTTACACTAAGTGAAACAATATAAAAATGTTTCATTTTAATTTGTTCCATATGTCACTGATGAAGAAAATGTAATAGGTTTTCCCATATGAGTTTATAAAAACATCCAGAGGCTCAGATGTTTCATAATATCCAGATTTCAGATAATATATAGTAGGTTAGCAGGATTGATTCAAATATGTATGAGAGAAATTGAAAATAATCTAAAATAAGTTTTAAGTTAACAAAAACATTCATTGAGAAATCATAAACTATCTACCTAATGTTTCATAATAAATTCAGGCTAAGTTTTTATTTATTTATATCATAAAGTACACATTTTCCAAAGATGTACATTTCTAACAGAGGTAGATGAATAATAAGAGAGTGTACCATTTAAACATCTTTATTAGAAACTCAGATCTCTTATTTGCACGTCTTGCAATTTTTCTGGATTTTTGATAACACAGTTTCAATTATAAAAGTGCAAGCTGTAGCAGATAATAGATTATCATATGCTGCTGAACTAGTTGCATGGAAGAAATAACCTGTAGAGCAGATGGTTTCTAATAGCATAAACATTAATAATTTTAATGGACAATCAGGCTCTTTTATTATTTTTTGTTCTATTTAAAATGAAGGGCAGCAACACAGGTAGGGGTTCAGGCAATTACTGACCAGAAACTCTTCCCAGTTACTTCATTAATTCTGGACTTAGTCCACATTCACTCAAATCTGATCACTTCTCTAGTATTCTACACTGGGCCAATCTACATTATTTTTGAGCCTTTTCTGTGTCAAACAAGGAATAAAAAGAGAAAACCAAAATGAAATCCAGAGAGTTTCAGCGCTTTTCTATTATACTAATAAAATTATTTTGATTTTATTGCTTGTTTAAATACTACTATTACAATTATCTGAATTAAAAAACAAACCTCAAAAATTACTCTTGCTTTCCAAAGCACAGTTTATGAAAAGAAGTGCCATTTGTAGGAAAAAAAAAATTAAAGAGCAAAGACATTTTTCTAGTCAGACCTTTAATTATTCTGATTTTCTTACTATAATGTTGAGTGTAACAGGAAAGCAATTAGAAATAAAATAGTCCAAAGCATAAAAGAATTGAGTAGCGCAAATCTTTGGAATTAGAAGTGTTGCTGTAGAGTGCCCATTATTGATGTGCTTCTCTGAGCGAAATCCAGTGGATTACATTTCCAAATGACAGTCTGGCTACCTAATTTTATTTCAGACTTTTTCATCCTCAGCAACAAGAACAATTTTATGCAAACCAAATTATAGCTTTGGTGGCATCTCAGTAATTTCAGAGAGTTATGGTAGTGCAGGAGAGCATGTGACTATGTAATTAGAAATTAAGAGTTCTTCTGACAATGTACAAACATGATGATGTTCCCTTTTTATACCTGTCTTGATCTTGTAAGGGACAAATGAGGGACAAGAAAAATCTATTTAAATTAATAGAGATAATTTTAAGCAAACAGCTATGCACAAGCAGATCTGTCAAATATAAATATATACTTTATTCTTAATCAATTTGTAGAGCAGATTTATACCTAGACATAACTCTCAGTATGGACTATGCTATGCCACAGAAATGATGCATCAGCATCAGCAGCGTATCTTTAACAGAACTTGCCATGTAGCTATATTGAAATTAGCAGAGGAGAAAAGGCTGCAAGCAGGTAGGAAGAGTGAATGAGACAGAAATTCAACTCCATTCTCACATGTCATTGTCCAGACTGATTAAGGGATGTTATCTTTTATTGACATATTACATTAGTTGAGCTTTTTCTCTGATGGCAGAAAAGAAACAGAGGAGAAATTTATCCTTCACTATTTTGGATAGTGAAATTCAGTTTATGACACTCAGTTTATACTACTACTGAGACACATTGTCATTAGGATTGTATTTTCTTATTTCACAGCTTGTCATACCACTTACACATTGCACATTACACATTACACATAGTCCGCTGGTTTTTCTCTGTAGAAATGTTAGAGGTAAGACATGATCAAGTAAGCAGTGAAATCAAAGCACAGATTAAATATGCTGTAAAGAAGATGGCTACTGTTTCTCTAAGGTCAGACACAGAAGTTACAAGGAAAAGGGAAAAATGTTGTCATTATAAAAAATCCAAACCTGTAAAAATTTTGATATACTTGCAGATTACTAAACATAGAATTCTTTCAAAATATTGTTTCCTCACCTTTTATTTAATGAGTGTATTTTGTTTCTATAGTTTTTTTTTTACCAGCTTGGAAAGAGACCTCATCTGTTTTCTTCTGCATTTAATAGCAAACTTCAAATTTCATTTCTTTGAACCAACCTGGATGTGTCGCCACTTCTTGTTTTTCACTATCAGACTTTTATTCCTGTGGGGAAAAAAATCCACAAAAAACACAAACCACAAACCAACAACCAAATAGAAAAGTTCCATACGTATTCATAAAATCTATAGTTCTTATTACTCAACTTCTTGTTTCTTTGAAAATGTATTTAAGACTTTGTCATAAAGTTTGATAATTCTCAGTGACTACAAAGCATTCAGTGTTGTCCTTCAGAAAGTAAATAAATTACATTTAAAAATTAGATTTTGCCATTTCTGAATGTTTGTTTTCTTGGTATCTAGAATCCAGGTTTTTACTGAATAATGAGATGCTTTGTACAGTTTTCTTTATTTTAGGGGTTTTTTTTTGTTTTTTTTTTTTTTTTCAGAATTCATAGTTATTAATCATATGTTTAGATGCAAGTGGATTTTGTTAGTCTGAGAAACAAAAGATTCCAGGTTTAGGCACATTTTTCCTGCAACAGCAGATGGAAATCATGAAGAAAATGCATCTCTTGAAGTATGAAACAGAAGACAAATAAGTAACAGCAGCAACTGTATTGAGTGCAACAATGTTTTCCATGAATGCACTTTGCTCATCTGTCTCTGCTTTGACCATAGAGGATTCATTTTTTATAATAAAAAACCCCAGTGATTTTCTAGACAAATATAGGTATTTCTCCATTAAAGTATCCTTTGATGCATTATACTTCATCTTCCATAATCCATCTCTTTTTTTTTTTTTTTCCAAATCAACACTCCACAAAATAATAAGATTTCATGCAAGAAATTGATAGTTCACATGAAGTGTTGACAAATATGTCTATTTGGGTAAAAACTTCTTTACAAATGTAGTTGTTAATAGCTAATTATATTTTCTAATTGTGCTAGCTACCATCATGAGGATTATGTATGAAAACTCTTCCATCAGCAAAATTAAAGTATAAAACACTTAATAGTTTGGTTTGGGGTTTTTTCACTTTAGTACTTCACTGGTTAATTTTTCTCTTATTTTTTAAAATGCAAATACTGACACTGTCTTTAAGCTACACTGTAAATAAAGCAGATAAATATCCATCTAGATGGTTTTAGCTGCAGTTAAGAAAATTCAAATTTTCAGTACAGCACACATTTACCTAACAAGTTTGTAAAAGATCATAACAATGAAAGATTTTTAGGATAACTCTTGAAAAGAACTCATAAAACACTCTGAGAAGGAAGTCAGAATAAGTGTTCCATACCATCAGGGAAATGGGGTCTGTTTGATTTTTGTTCCATCGTTGTCTGCTTGTTTTTAAAAACTCTGTCCAAGATGTTTTCTTTAGCTGTTTGAAATATCCATGCATCAGTGCAACAAGAATGGGAAACACTAAGCCCTGGACTTCTGGTCTGATTCCTAGTGAAGCCTGAATCTGCCTTGCATAGAAAATTCAATCATACAAACCAGATGATTTGTAAAGGGTACATTTTTCGATAGAAAGGTGTGATCCTTCTCCTGCAATACGTTAATGTTATCTTATTTGCTGCTTTGTTCTTGAAGTCAAGCAGGAGATTTCTGTTTCGTGTACAGAAAAGAAGAGTCAGTGATGTCCTTTAAAGTAAGTGATTAGTCTCTGAGCTTTGGTGACTTCATTTTTTAAAGAAAACAACAACCAAAAAATAGCTGGATTGATATGTTCCCAGACTGGATGCACTTAAATCCAAGAATGAGTTTTATATATCAGGTTTTTTTTCAGTTGTCCGGGGCTTGTTGACTTTTTTAATGCTAAATGTAATAAAGCATCAGTGTCATTTTTCTATACTTCATTGCTGGGGAAACATCTATACATTTTTCAGTTTCTTGACCTTTCTACTTGTTAGTTCCATGAGCATTTTTGACAGGGTGCTTATTTGCTGAAAGAATTGCAGAAAACTAAAACAAATATCCTGCATATGAATTAATTTCTTCTTCTGTCATATCCTACATGTTCATTATAAACACATTTGATATTATTACATTGCTAAAAACACCAGGTGTTAGAATTACCTATTTTAAAATGTAAGAATTGAGATTCAGGAAATAGATTTTCAAATATTTTCAAATGAAAAAAATATCTAAAAATATAAGCAGACAGCAGCCTTGAAGTTTAATAGAAGCTGAGATTAAGAAATCATAAAAGGAATATTTAGAAAGTTTCATAATTTCAGGGGTCTGGCACATAATTGAATTTGATCCTTTGTAATGCAAAGAACAGATGTTAGGAAAACTTTTTTCTTCCTCACTTCCTCTGCCTGTAATTTTTCCTCCTTTGTATAATTATCTCACATATTTATTTCCTGTATAAGGCAGATCTGCACCACAGTGCAACTCACCACCCACAGCTAAGGAGAAGTATACTGTCACATGAAAATAAAGAAATGTATCTTGTATCAGCTGCTTTCCTTTGAATGAAAGAAGAAACATGTTTTCAACCTTTCAGCTTGACAAGCTATGTATAAACCACAGAACACATCCCTATTTATTTATTTTTAATTCATCAGACATCAAGATGATTAAATTTACACACACAAATTATATAATGAAAAGCAGAAAAAAAAAAGTTGATCGAAAAGATGGATGTAATTACTTCAGTGTTCTTTGTAATTGTCTCCAGAGAGAACATCTTCATCTCATGCCACTTAGACAAAATATAACGCTTTAAATGTGGAGATATGCTTATTATCTGCCTTTTCCAGAACAGTTGACAAAAACTGTGTGTATGCATTGAGTTCTTTTGGATGAAGTTTACCACCACATTTACGTGAATGATAGGCTTCTGTTCCTAAATTATTCTAAATCTGTGAGGCAATAAATGCACTGAATGTGAGAATAGCCACACTGTGTCAGTCCAATTGGTCAGTCTTGTCCAATACTTTATAAAGAAATATGACAAGAGGTGCATGATAAGGTGGAAAGCATAACAGTAAGGAGGTGTGTAGAACTATCCTTTGTCCAGGAAAATTTTGTCTGCTGATTTTAACCAGTATACTTTTCCAGACGGTATTCACGGCTTGTAGGTACTAAAGATTTTCTGCAGAAGATTCAGGCTTTTCAGTGCTCCTATCTTATAGTGAAGAGAATCACTCTTCTTGGAGGCCCATTTATCTCTATTGATTCCATAGAAATGCTTGGGTGATGAACTTAAGCATAACTAAGTAACTTTCAGTTACCTCTGCGTCGCTGGGTGAGCTACATTATTGATCACTAATCTGCATTTGGAAGCAGTCTGATATGGTCTTGTTATAATTGTTTTATTTTCCTTTAGAAGACTTTAAAAATAGAGGTGAAAGCTACAAAATATTTTAATAAATTCTTAATTACACTCAGAGATACTGAACATTTACCTACCTAAGCATTACCAACCAACTATGAATATACTTGATTATTTATCATAAATGTAGTGCAAATTATACCGCCAAACAAACAGAGAAAGAGAGGCAATCTATTTTGTAAAATCTATGTGGCATAGTGATGCTGTGGCGCAAGAAACAGCAGAAACTCAAGCACATAGAGTTGGGCTATGCAACATTACCAGATAAACATGATATATTTACATACCTATGGATCTGAGCCTGAAACTGTAAGTCAAAAAGTTGGCTCAGCCAGACACTGGGCTCCTGCCCAGGCAGGCATGATGTTTCTCCCTGCACTCTTTCTGTGCTCTGCTATAGACCTAGGAGAAGCTTTCTCAATTTCTCTACACTTGCAGGTCAAATATGATTAAATGATACCTTTCTGATGGCTTGGCTGAAATCAATATTAGGGCTGGTTTTAATGATTTTATCATCACCTGGAATAATTTGCAAGAGATATTGTCTCCTCATTTATTTTCATAACTGGTTTTGAATAGATTTTCAAATTAAATTAGTACATTAAAAAATGTTTTTGTTTTATAACAGAAAAAACCACATTTTTGTATCTTCATTTTGAATTGCTGCAAAAACATCTTTTTGCATAAATACACCAAATTTCAATAATGGAAAGAGATTTTTCAAAAGTCAACTCTGCAAAAATCAGTCAATGCTTCTTGAACTCTGTCAAACTTGGTGCTGTGACCACTTCCCTGGAGACCCTGCAACTATGTGTCAGATATATTTTACATGTTTACTGAGAAAATAACTTTAAATTTAATCTTAGCTTAACAGCATGGTCCTGTCAGTTAAAAATTCCTTTTTTTTTTTTTTTTTAACTTAATAAAAATATTTATGCATCTAGAAAATGGGTATTTGAAGACCAGATAATAAAATAATGACAGTCAGTAATTGCTTAAGCTATAGATGACATTACTGGAGGTAGTAAGATAGCTCGAAGTAAAATAACAGGACACAGTTAGACTGCAAAGTTTATAGCTACGAATAAACCACACTCGCCTAGTTTCTGTAAAACTGTACACACAATTTATTTTTCACAGTGCTCTGGATTACATTTTGCCTGCAATTTACAATTCCCCAACTTAAGGTTTCCTGATATTTACTAAATCTCCTGTTACAAATGTATTTTGTCACTTGAACTTCTGAGTGCAATTTTTCTATACGTTTCTTTCTGAATTTTTTTTTTTTCCTTTGGAAAGATGGAAAATCTTAAGATGATTGCACTCATATCACCAGCATTTTCTGGTGTTCCCAATGCAGGGATAACCCTCAATTTCATTACACTTCCTAAATCAATGCATTTTGTAGATCACAGAATCGTGGAGTAGTCCAGGCTAGAAGCAAGCTTGAAATCATCTAGTGCCAGCCCTTGGTCAAAGAAGGTCTGATCAGATTAAGTTACTCAGGGCTGTGTTTGGTCAAATCCGTATTCTACAAAGAAAGAGAAAGAAGAATTCCTACATTCTCTATTGCACTTCAGATTATTTTAATGACACTTCCTATGAACAGAAAATATGCTCGGGAGAAGCTACACAGCACTAAGGGCTACTGCTGAAACTTGGTATATTTTAGCTCATTCATTGTATATTAATGTCAGAACTAGCCAGACACATTAACTTGGAAAAGTTTAACCCTCTAGTAACTCATTTCAGCATCATCACAGTAATTTAAAGCTTCCAAAACATGAACGATAGAGACAAGCTTAAAACAGGAACAAAGGAAATGAGAACCGTGAGGACACATCTTCCTGCAAATGACTGAGGCTATATTCTTAAACACATCTGCTATCAAAGTGACACGAAACCTTTGAACTGTAGCCTCATTTCTTCTAAAACAGATCCCATTCCATCAGTGATTAATATCTGCTGTCTCTGATACAGAAAGAAAAGATGTGACCATATTTTCAAGGACAAGAAAACCATGGTGGCCATATATCTTGGTTTCCCCAGCTTAACTGCAATTTTCTTCAGGCTTGAAAAAAAGGAATTAAAGGAGGTTTTTTTTCTTGTTTTTTTTTCTTTTTTCTTTTCTTTTTTTTTTTTTTTTCCCTGAATTTCCAGACAAATGACCACGGTCCATGCATAGTTTGCCTTCATGTGTGCATACAGCTCACTTGACCATGCCCAGTAGAGGTCACCAGTTCCAGATGTATTAGACTTAATTATCCATGTGCTGCATGGCACATGTTCCCACATTTCATCTGGCTATTGTGTGCCTGTAAACATAGGAGCACTAGGCATTATACAGATGTCTGGTTAAATGATTTGAAAGCAATATTTCTTAAGGCATTTTGACAGTGACTTTTTGTATGGATCTCAGTGCTTTGTGTAACAGAGCAGTCAATCTGTTCTTCATATATCAAAGAATCAGAATCATAGAATATGTTGATTTGGAAGGGACCCATTGCAATCATCAAGTCCAACTCCTGGCCATATGTGAGACACCCCAAGTGTCACACCATGTGTCTGAAAGAATTGTCCAAATGCTTCTTGAACTCTGTCAAACTTGGTGCTATGACCACTTCCTTGGGGACCCTCTTCCAGTGCCCAATCAACCTCTGGGTGAAGAACCTTTTCCTGGTATTCAGTCCAAACCTCCCCTAATGCAACTCCCTGCCACTTCCTCAAGTCCTGTCACTGGTTATGAGAGTGAAGAGATCGGTACCTGCCCCTTCACTTCCCATGGTGATGATGATGAAGACCACAATGAGGTCTCTCCTCAGTTAATAATACCCAGATACTTTGCCACTCAAAAATAGACTTTTGAAGGCAGCTGTGTGACAGCCCAGGAGAATGGTTCAAAACAGAATCAACGTCTCTATATCCTTGTTTTGAATTTTCAATTTTCTTAGATTTAAGTATCCTCTAAAGCAAATAAATAGGAATCCCTAATATTCCTATAATTCTTTTCTTTCTTGAAATCTTCTTCAGACTTCCAGGAACTAGGTTAAAATATGGTTATTTCTACATTGATTTTTGATTAATTTGTTTCGTTATAGTGTGTGGTGTGTTAATTTGGTTTTAAGTTAGTTTTATTTTATGTAAGCATGAGATAAGTTTTGGGGGTTTTTTATCATTGAGAGCTTTGGCCCACAATAATTCACATTCAAAGTTGAAGACCTGGACACCAACAGTACTAAATTTCATGGTCTCAGCTTCAAATAGTTTTGAGGAGGCAACATCTCACTACACTTTTTTTTCAGAGCACACCTTTACTGAACCTCATCCAAGTAGCACAATATGACCATTGAATGTTTTATCATGGACTGCTTTAAAGGAGCTGATCTTCAGCAGCTGTTTACTCTCATTCATTTTCAAGTATCAGTGTCTTTGTAATTCCAACAGCATGGTAGCCTGCTCTTTATTTAAATTATTATTTTATGTTATTGTTTGCTATAGGAATTAAGGTTTTCCGGAAGTGTAATAGATAGCACATGAAGTCTTAAAGACAACCAGAGTAACTTCACAAAGGGAACTGTGAACAGCCCAAGGGCCATATCTGCAGCAGATCACTCCTAATTCACAAAAGGTTCTTCTAAGAGAAAGCCAGTATGTGTGGTTTGGGAAACAAGGATAATGAGAAGCAGACCCATCTCATGTTGCCATGGGAATACTTTTTGCTGTATATCTGGATAGTGTAGAAGTATTCATGAGTTGTCTCTATAAGTCACATAATTAAAATAGGGATAAATAGGACTAATTGCATGTTTTCTGCAGAAAATTGGTCACTATCTATTATTATTATAGACAATTTCAGAATATCTGTCAGAAATTACCCTTGGTTTATGGAAAAATGAGCTCAACAGATTTCTTTTAAAACATTTTAAAACAATCCATGCTTCAAAACAAGAAAGTGCCTGAGAAGGAAAATTACCTCCCAAGTACTCTGCCAAGGTCACTTTTCTTTGGTTTCCCATTCTTCCTTGTTGCAGGAAGCAGCCAACAAAGGAAATGGCCAACATGGATTTATGGAGAAAAAATCATACTTTATGAGCCTGAAAGCTTCAACAATGAGATGATTGGCCTGCTGAATAGCCAGGGGATACCAGCAAATGCTTTTCACTGTTTTCACTATATTGGCTTTTGTAAATTTTTCAACACTATCCTATCCTGATATACACGTTGACTACATATGCACCAGATAAGTGGACAATGACATGGATTTAAAACTGGGTATACTCCTGAGTTCAAAGGGTAGTTATGAGTGGCATGAAGTCCAGGTTCAGGAAAGTCATTAGTAGTGTGCCTCAGGGAGGGATACGAGGGCAGAAAATAGTTATTAAATTAATGAAAATAAGTTTGGGTGAATACAGTGAAATTATCCATGAAGTATAGTCCATGAAACCATAGATCCAGTAGGCAAATCAAACACTGTCTGTGCATGACGTTTGATGAAAGACATTAAAAAATTATTATTTAGTACTAGTACCCTCAGAATTGATTCAAGTAGTTGTAAATGAAGACAGAGTTCCAACCTTTAAGTCCCAATTTGTAGCAGATTTTCTTAGGGATGAGTAGCCCAGACCTGAGTTACCCCAGCTGAGGCCTCACCCCGAGGCCTGTGAAACCTTGTGGCACAGTTAGAATTAGATATTAAGGTGCCACAGAAAGACAGTGGGGTTTTAGAGGTCACTGAATAGAGTTATTAATAGGCACATGTTAACCACCTTAAGAATAAGTTAAACCATGTTTGTTTGCATTCTTTCTTATACTGTATACCAATCAGTGAATGCCTGTAACTGTAAACTATATGAACTGTATATAACCTGCCATCTTAGGTGAAATAACGGGAGAACTTAGCATTATTCATATTGATCGGACCTGCGTTGCTTCTGTACAACCCTCTCTTATACTTCAGGCAACCCTGGCAACACCATTTGATTTGGGGAAAGCACAATCTGAAAAGATAAAGCTTGAAATATATTCTTCAGGACTTGCATCCTGCACTACCGTATTTTGGCATTTCTCCTTCTTCCTAACCCACTCACCCTTAAAGGTCAGTCAGGGTTATGGTTTAAATGTTATTGGAATGGGTGAAAAAGAAATACTGTGGGACTTATTGATAGAAGGATTAAAGGAGACTAAATTAAGTCGACAAAAATGAAAATATAATTTAGTCCATATTCCTTGTTTATGTATTTGGCACGTTTTAGCATTCTTTGAGGGATATATAATAGTTATGAGTTAAAACATGGAGCCAAGAATAATGTTAATTATACTAAAGGAAGAGAAAAAATGTGTTTGTAGGAAAAGTAGGCTACTAAATCTAGATAACCTGACTCAAGAGGAAAGAATGCATACAGGTAGAGCCTATTGAAAAAAAAAAATCCATAATCACAGCTAATGCTTCAGATACAAATTACATGGCAAAAAGTTTTAATTAGCTGTGACAAAGTCTACAGTACACTTGACTGATTTTGTGCAGATATAGGCTGTGAAAGATGATGTCTGCTGGAAAGAAGCTTTGACATGTCCACTCGCATGAACTGTTCTGTCAGACAGCTTAGCATTGCTTTTCCTTAGAAATTAAATATTTTACTTTAACCTCTTTAGTATGATTTCAGGTAGCCTGTGATAACTTCCAGTGCCTGATATTCTATAATTCCCAGTTTATCCTCTGTGATCTTCAATTTCTCTTTTTGCTGTGTGTATAAGATATACGTGCTTGGGAAGAGGAGTTATGAAGGGTGACTACAGTTGCATGTAACATCATCTATCCTTTGATTGTCTGGACGTTAAGCATCACATATCCACACATGTTAACTTGTTACTTAGATTTTACATCTCTGTCCCCTAGATAAACCTCTGCATTAATAAATTAATACATACTTAAGCTCTGTGGTCTGGAGAAAAAAGGTTTCTTGCCTCTTCCATGATTCCTTCTAAATTGGATTAACTGCATTTTGCGGGGGTGAGGAGGAGGGAAGTGTTGGTAGAGGAGAGTAAGAAGGACATCTTCTCTTCATTACAGAGTTTTCTGGAATTATGCTCAGTACTATTATGATTAATGCTTTACCTGGCTGAATATGAAGATCTAGAAGTATTTCTCCAGTCTTTGTTTTGTATCTGTTCCAATGCACTATTGAATCATTCACTTTAAATAAAAATACAGAACACAGTTTGAACTTCCTAAGAAAAATTACAAGAATTTTGTAGCTGGGTGTTAGAGACAACATAATGTTGTGTGACTCTAACCCTGTATCTCTGCTAAAGGTAGTAGGATGATCCCCTCAATAACAACGATACCAGAGAGGAGACATCATATCTTCAGTGGGGCAGGAATATATTATTGTAAAACCCATGTGAACAGGGGGAAAATCGGAGACAGTGAGTAATTTGTGACTACAGTCAGTTTCTTGGCTTCCCTCGTTTATCCCAGAAGTTAAGCTGTAAAGTCAATTCACAGTCAAACCAAAGAATCTTTCGTCAGCAGACTAATAGCTCTAAATGTTGGTTAAACATATTTTCTGAAGTTGCCTTGAAATACTCTCTGATTGCTTAGATGCCCTTGGCAAATTAGTGCCTGCAGGAAATAAATGTGTGCTAGGTTGTGGGTTTTCGTTTGCTTCACATTGTTATAATTACTGTTGCTATTTTTATTAATAGAAATATTCATAGAAAGGGTGGAAAAAGAGAAAAGGAGTCAAGAATAGAAGTTTGATTAGTTAGTTAATTTTGAAGGGATTTCCAGAGAAAGCAAGCTGCTGATCAAACAGCATTTTTCTCCTGCTAATCACAACAAAAATATCTGTCCAAGGCTTAAAGATTAAAAGATACATGTTGTAATGAACAACATTTTCAAAGTGAACAAACAAGATTCATCTACGGTCTTCAAATGTTATGTTTTTATCCTGGTGATATTTATGTCCAGCTAGGAGTGAGATAAAAAAACTGAGAGGATGATTCATATGAATAATCATGAATATCAGATTTAAAAAAAAAAAANAGTCAGTGATTCATTCAGCATGATTTATATTTTAGGAGTCTAGAAAGTCCTTGCTAACATTCTCCATTCTTTTCATACTGTCAGTAAAAATATCAAAGAAGAATGTTATACCCCAACTATTAGGAGATCAAGTTTTATAAAATTGTGAAATAAATATTCTGAATGTTTTTTCAAATTTTGCAGCTTGATAGAAGACTCATATGACATTTCAAAATTCATGTTGTGATCAGAGAAACAGATAAATTTCTTTCATCTTTTTGAAAGTTAGGATGAACACAATCACTGCACTCAGAAAACAGAGCAAGAAAGCTCTTGGCAGGCTTAGCCAAGACGTGCATGCAAAAGATGGGGATGAGCAAAACTGTTACACCTGCTCATCTCTTATAGACAAATACAAAATTTTGGACCAAAATATGTAAGCCTAAATATTTGGGGATGTTAGTTTTTTAATACTCTCTCTAAAGTGCTCATAATTACATAAAATTTTTAAATATTTCTCTTCTTTATCCTGCTTCTGAGGTGAAAACCTTAATCTATAAGACAAAAGCCAGAAGGTGCTGGAACAATTATTTTAAAATGTGGTCCATAAAACTATATCTACCTTCAATTACAAGAGTTCGTACTGTTATCTTAACTATAAATTACTGTTCATTAATTGTAAAGAAAATTTTACCAGAGAAAAACTTAATACTTGTCTTTGTAAATCAATAATAGCATCCTATGCAATCTATTAGCATACTCAGAAATTTATGTTACCTTAAGATTTGTTACAATTTAGTTGAAAAATACATCTTTTAAGATGGATAACATTTGAGATACTGAAGACCTTCATTTTCAATTGAAGAATGGAAGTCCTTCCATGAAAATTAAAAACTTCTGTAAGAATATTTTTAGACACAGAGCGGCAGACTCCCAACAGAATTACCTGTAGTCTTGTAATACTGCTTCAGAAAAACAAGATATCTTCAGCCTTGAAAGTATTGATTGTGTGTAATGCTATGCAAGTTCAGATCTTATGCAATTTCAGCAAAATGCAGTGGCAAAAAATAGGACTGAAAAGAGAAGAATTATTTAGCCTTGCTCAAATGCAGAGATATAACACAAGACACACAAAGAAAACTGCTTCCCATGGTGCAAACATTTAAATATAGCAGGTTAATGTATAAATTAATTTCATTTTGTCCACATTTATAATGTATTTTTCAAATTTATTTTTTAGGCTGAATGAGCTTATATATTGAACATATATATCTTATATCTAGTTTTCTTTTCTTTAAAATATCTTTAAGTTACTTAAGACAATTATTAATTGATAACTTCATATTTTAGTTTGGAATTTATTTTGCAGAACTATCCTCTAGTTTTTCTGTATTGAGAGTCTGAAAGCCAAACAGTGTGAAAAAACACTCTGGAGACAGTTTTACACACCATTTTCTGCTCATAGTAGTGAGCAAAATATACCTCGTAAATAAAATATATTGCACTAATCAACAGAAATACAAGACAGTCCTCAAGGTTTACTGATCAGCTGAGATATGGCTTTACTAAGAACAAAGATTGGCTCTTTGGTCATGCTGTATCTTCAATAATGAATAGTGAATACTCTTCAGTGAATAGTGTCCTTATTCATTATGGCCCAATATCAGTCTCAGGTGATTTGCATTTTAATTTTAAATTCAACAGAGGGGCATCTTAATTGACTAATTATTCCTTAAAATTTTTCTTTCAATTTCAAATGTTTTTGCCTTTTCTTCCAGACTCTCAGTTCAGTGGTTACTACATACTGGTCTATCGACAAAATCTTTGTAGAATCACAGAATCATAGAATATTACGATTTGGATGAGACCCATCAGGATCATTGAGTCCTGGACATGCACACGATTCCCCAAGAATCACACTGTATGTCTGAGGGTATTGTCCAAGTGCTTCTTGAACTCTGTCAAGCTTGGTGCTGTGACCACTTCCCTAGGCTGCCTGTCCCAGTGCCAAACCAACCTCTGGGTAAAGAACTTTTTCCTGATATCCAGCCTAAACCTCCCCTGACACAACCTCATGCCATTTCCTTGAGTCCTGCCACTGGGCATGAGAGTGAAGAGGTTGGTACCTGTCCCTCTGCTTTATCTTGTGAGGATGTTGAAGACCTGAAGATCACAATGAGGTTTCCCTTCAGCCTCCTCTTCTCCAGGCTGAACAAATTAAGTGACCTCAGCCTCTCCACATAACACATCCATTCCAGGCTCTTCAGCAAACTCTTTAGGAAGACTATCACAGACATTAAAAAAAAAAAAAAAAAAAA